>VIAA01000090.1:53645-279428 GCA_015776775.1 Magallana hongkongensis | reverse complement strand
GCGAAATCGAGAGTCACTTTCTTTTACATCTAAACAAACTGCAATACTTCTCTTAACGGGGCTGGTAATGGTTCATTCAGTTGTAAATTTCATGGCGAATTTAGAGGTTCTGATTGTGTTCACAAAATCATTCCAACACTAGCGCACGTTTCCGTTCGCAATAAATATTCAGTTTTTCAGTGTGTGGCACTGTAGTTCCCAGGTCGTCCATTCAATTTTTTTTCAGACCGGAAGCTACACATCGCAGCTAAACACGGCCCCTCCCTTGAACGCTTCCTTGGCCTATTTCCGATGATTTGCTAGTACTTTCAACATAAATATATCTACTAATTACGTTAGCCATCAAAGAGTTCATCCTGATGATGCGATGAAAACCGAACGCTTGTGTTGTGTTCATACACGTTCCGAAATAATGTTTCTAAAGGCATTTATTCCACCACAAGTATCTCAGTTTTCAACTTCGAATCATTGGGCTAGTGTTTGTTTTAAAAAAAAAAAACATCAACAGTTGTTCCTCGTTCGAGTCAATTCAAACTAAATAGCATTCGCAATTTTGTGCATGTCAACGAATTATTTTGTCAAGTATTCTGACCAGTATTTCCATTAGATGAAGTGATTCAGCTCTTAGAAAAATAATTTTGAGATAAATAAATATTTTTAAGTTTATGTTAGTGAATCTTTTACATTAAAACAGACGTACTAATTTGTACTGCACAATGTCACTATTCTGCCTCAAAAACGCAGCTAGCTTACCAATGATTTATTCGTTAATTAGGTAAAAAGCTACAATAAAACAAAATGATAATATGTAAATAATAAACTCAAAAATGACACCAAATAACACATTTCCACAGTTTCCTTAAAGCTGAACACCGCTCGTAAATAAGCACTGTGCTCCAAATTTCTCTCTCACCCCCTTTATTCCTACAACCCCAATATAAGCTGCGGAACTATTCGCAGTTTAAAGTATTTCGCTGTAGAGGTCTCACATGTGTGGACATACATTTTGCCTCGCCGTGTTACTCGGTCGCGATGAAATTATCAAGCTCTATGAACTTTTTTCAAGCCAAGAGATTACTATCATCAAATACACTAGTGAAAATATAATAACAAACATAATATGCGCAAAAAAATATGAAATGCAAAACACAAAATCTTAACACCACGAAAGAAAACCTATACGCCGGCCACGAGTTTCAGTTGTACATTCGGGTTTAACGAAATCGAAGGGTTTATATTCCAGGGTCCGCCGCCATAAAACTTTGAGAATTCTCAAAAAAAATTCTCAACTCAAGTCTTGAGAAATACTCAGCGAAGAATATTCTCAAAACCACCGCCATAAAGCTTCTTGAGAATATTCTTAGCTTTCTCGCGTAATTCTCAAGACTTGAGTTGAGAATTTTCTCAAATTTATGTTCTCGCGAGACGGTTTACGCAGACATTTTTCAATGATTGAAGCGGCCTCATTAAACTCTTTTGTGTCAAAAAGGGTGAAAATGTCCGTATCTACTGTAAACAAATGCGTAATTTCCTCTGTCGTTTGTCGTCTGCTATCGGTTATTATCATGGAAACCGAAGAGAAAACGCAGAAGTGAGAGCTAAAAACTGGACAGCAGAAGAAGAAACTGCGCTTATAGAAAGCGTCATGGAAAGGTCACTTACATTGTTTGGCCCAATAAAGGGAAGCGGGATGAAGGGGAAAATAAAGGATATTAATTAAAGAGAAGGAATGGAGTTGTATTGCAGACAGTCTAAATCTGTAAGTTTTTTAAAGGAAATTTATTAAAAAGAATGATCTGGGTGACATTTTTCTCCATTAGGCCTGACCTACTCGTACTTTCGTTTTACAACACTCATGGATTCAAGTGCACAGATGCTGTATAAATTTAAATCGGAAACACAATCAGTTGTGACAAGTGTCATGCAACGTAACATGTGTATTTATACAGAAGATGGATAACATATTTGAGACAATTTTATCTGCATAATGTTGTTAAAAAGCTGTGATTTAATACTGGTAATCATTACATGTAACTGAAAATGGTTATGAAATGCTAAAAATAGAATAGGAAAATCCCTTGTGACTGTCTTATTGATGAGGTTTATTTACTTTTTTAGTCAGTTTGACACAAAAGAAGGGGTTTGTAGGAGATAAAAAAGAAATATAACAACATCAAATCAAGAAGTATGTTATAACAAGATATCTGTGAGCCAATGCTCACTAGTGATACCCCTGCTCTGATGTGAATATGCAAAACAAGCAAAGTCGACATTTAACAGAAAGCTGGCATCCCATTGGTACAGAAATATATCCCACAATATGGCATGCTTAAACAAATAGTGAGTTAAAATTTCAAGCATCTTCGATAAATAGCTGCTGAGAAATCTTTGAGGAAAATTTGTTTGAAAATTTTGGCTAAAATAAACAAAGTACTCATTAAACAGGAAGTTGACGTCTGATTGGTACAAAAAATATATCCCACTATAAAGCATGCCTTAACAAACACTGTGTATAAATTTCAAGCACCTGCGATAAATAGCTTTTTAATTTTGGCTAAAAATAAACAAAGTCATTATTTAACAGGACGTTGACGTCCGATTGATACAAAAATACATCCCACAATATGGCATGCCAAAACAAATACTGTGTTTAAATTTCAAGCATCTGCGATAAATAGTTGCTGAGAAATCTTTGACGGAGATTTGTTTGAAAATTTTGGCTAAAAATAAACAAAGTCGTGATTTAACAGGAAGTCGACGTCTGATTGGTACAAAAATATATCCCACGATATGGCATGCCTATACAAATACGGTGTAAAAATTTCAAGCATGTGCAATAAACAGTTGCTGAGAATTCTTCGACAACAATTTGTTTGAAAATTTTTGCTAAAAATAAACAGTCGTCATTTAACAGGAAGTTGACGTCCGTTTGGTACAAAAATATATCCCACGATATGGCATGCCTATACAAATATTTAGAGAAAATTTCAAGCATCTGCGATAAATAGTTGCTGAGAAATCTTTGACAAAAATTTGTTTGAAAATTTTAATAGGAAGTTGACGTCCAATTGGTACAAAAATATATCCCACAATATGACATGCCATAACAAACACTGTGTAAAAATTTCAAGCATCTGCGATAAATAGTTGCTGAGATAAATGCGACAGAAATTTTTGTTACGGACGGACAGACAGACGGACGGACGGACAGACAGACACACAAGGGTAAAACAGTATACCCACTCTCCTTCGGAGCGGGGGTATAATTAACATCAACGAAAATTAAAACATTTGCTACAGTTGACATTTTAAAGCGCAGTTTAAAACTACAAATGCTAGCAACTGTTTAGAAGCAGTTAATTTGAAAACCGGGGGAATTCTGGTTCTGTAGATTCATGTTTAATAAAACAATAAGATCTCATATTTTTATTTAATACATATTTAAAATCATTTGTTCAAGTTGATCTTTTTTAAAAGTTTTATGACTAAGTATGTAATGAATATTACAATAGATACCCTTTTTCCATATCACAGCCATATCTTGGCCCTCAGGCTGGTATTGGAGTCTTGGGCTGATACTGGCTGTGATATGGTAAAGGGTATGTATTATTCTCTTTATATGACACTTATTTTCTATAATTATGATCCTATTATTTTATTTCATGTTTTTCACCTAAGTTTGCTGTTTTAAAATATGTTAATGCAGTAGCAGAAAAGCTTGAAAAATTGGACAAAGAAAATGCAAAAGCAGTGGAAGAAATCAGCATTCATGGTATGGTGTAAATTTATTGACCATGATTGGTTTTAAAGTAATCATCATTGATTGTTAAGTGGTATATATACAACCTAGCAAGAAAAGCTGTCAGCATATGCCCCAGCTTTAGACATATAGATCCCAGTCCAGCAAATTTACTGCTATACATTTGCTTAATGTATTACCACTTTTCTAACAACAACTACGTATTATTGATAGGAAAAAATATTCTACAAATTTTGAAATAGAAAGCATTAAGTGATATGAGTGTAGTGGGTATTTTTGTCAAAAGTGTATTATATAATAGATTTAATATTTAATTTATGAATATATGTAGTTTACTATATCAGTATTATTATACTTTGTTTTCTACCAGTGCCAGAACATTCACGATGTAAAAAGAAGAAGCACAACAAAAAAGGTACACGTTATAAACTTAAACACAGTTTATTAACAAATACATTAATTTAGTTATGTGCCTATAAAATAAATACATGTAGATCGACTCATTTAAAACAACTAATGAATTAATAAATAAATCATGTGTTTATCATATATAGAACCATATAAATGATCTTTAATAATTTTAAACAATTACTTTATAAATTTGCACAAAGTTGATTGACACTGTGATAATTGAATACATATTATATACATGTCTACATGGATCAATATCATTTTTGCTCTGCTTTACTATAACACTAATATGTTAAAATAATTTAATAGAGAAAGAATCCTAAAGAAGGTGTTTAGAAGAACTGAAAAGAGAAAACATAACTCTCGATAACCATAGACTGCAGGAAGAGATTGCTAAAATTAGAGAAGAGAGAGAAGTTTTAGTTTTGAAGGAGGTCATTACACTCCAAAAGCAAAAATTAGTTTTTGAGAGAGAGAGAGAGGAGAGAGAGATTAAAATAATGTTACTTAGCAGAAAATAAATTATCATAAAATCAAACTTCAAAAGCCTATAGTTATGCATTATGGTACATAGCCTGAGAGTGGCTCAGAAAAATCCATTGGTGATGGCAGCTCTCTTCAAGACTCCATCATTCCTGGCAGGTGCTGCAGAAGCTGAGGCTGGTAGGCCCGGATGTTAAGGTCGCCAATGTTATAACTGACTTGAGTATCCTGTCTGTCTATGACGATGTTGTGTAGGATAAAGGTTGCAGTTATGTATTCTACTGCTTGTTCTGGGCATGTCCTCAGTCCAAAATGAAGCGATTGGAACTTTCTCTTCAATATTCCAAAAGTCTGTTCAATCAGAACCTGTGTGCGACACAAACTGGCATTAATCAATCTCTCCTCAGTAGGGGTCCGTGGTGCTAGATAGGGGGTCATCAAATATCTGGTTAGGGTTAGCCAGAGTCACCCAGTGGTAGACCATCATGCATTCCTAGATTTTAACAATATTTTGTATTTTAAATTTGCATGAAACGCAATATAAATCAAATATGGTATTTATAAGTTCCTGTACATAGTTACATGTTTTTTATAGAATGGTTATACATAAATTTCATTAGGAATTTCAATGCATTATTGCTGAGGTGAAGTATTATCACCATGCAATTACCAATTTACTAACTAGTTCATTCTTAATTAAACAAAAATGACGTTTTTGTCTTGCTATTATTATTCTTTCAAAGGAATACTAATGCATCCATTCTTTGGATGAAGTAACTATAAACGAACATTTTCAAACTCCTGACAAAGAGATGATGTTCTCCGAATTCTCGAGTCATGGCAGGAGCCTGGCCATCTGACACAAAGGGAGATTATTCTAAAGTTAGGATCACACACCATCTACATGAACAAAAATATTGTTTTAATTATGTAGAGAAATGTGATTACAATGCAAAACCTCTCCATGACCTGACAAATGTTATACAAAACCTTATTCAAGAATTGCCCCATCACGACGGAGAAAACAACAAGCAGGACTTCCTATCTTTTAGTGATACCACAATTGGAAATAAAAATCAAATAAAGGGGTCCGATGCACGACTCTATGTCGTAAAGTTGGCAAAATTTTCGATACAGAAATATGAAGAAGGCAAAATTACAGAATCGATTCCAAATCTGGTGAATTCTCTAGTTGATATAGTTACCATCTGTTACTCTGATTATGACACTCGCTCTCCCAAACAACTTCTTCGGCTTTACAACCAATGTTTTGTATTTGGACTTCTTTGCGAGTCAGTGATAGGGAATCCACAGAAGTTAACCACAAGAAAATTTTACGGAAATCATTTCCATAGTATAACAATTCATGTCCCGGAAACAGCTCGACTATTCTGTATAAAATCTATAGTGCCAGAGCAGGAAGAACGCTCCTTTGGAACTTTAAGAAGAATATCAGAAAACACTACAAACAGGCAACCAAAATTTGTTGTGGACAATGCTATGCTCAGAATGAAGTTCCAAACATCTCTAAATAATCCAACAGAAACAATAGCAAAACAAAACTAAACAGTAAGCAAACAGGCCAAATTACTTCCTGCAAAAAAACGGACAGTACTACAATCAACACTGCTAAAAAAAATTCCCTTTGCTTATTCAAAGTCACTTGGAACGTATTGCAGACTTTGTTCTTCCTAGAAAAAATGTCTGGTGGTCGGTTGATGCCGAGGATGGTATGATATTCCATGACGGTCCAGAAGACGATGAAAGAAGACCAGATGGACCACAGCTGCATCACTTTCGCTCCCGATCATTGAAAGAGGAGAGAATGTGGATCAAGCAGAAATGGTAGGAATGTCTCCATCACTTTGCCTCAGGAGAACTGCAGCTTACATTCCGCAGACTGAAAACATATGAAGACGGCAAAATCATCTACATATCTAAAGGAACTAAAGGTAAACAGAACAAAAACAATGTTATTCAATAAATGTAAAATATCCCTCAATTTAATATTATTCTTCATATTCATTGTGTTCTAGGATTTAACTTTATAATGTTTAAATAAAACTGAATTTTTATATACATGAATATAAAGTAACTTAATGTACCTTTTAAAAGGAAATGCAGAAAATTGCCAGTCAGAGAGAGATGAAGCGAGTGTTGCCAACACCGGAATGGAGGACACCAACAAACTATTGATTGTAAGGACCTAGAAAAGTCAAAACAGTATATTAAAAGAAACTCTTTTTAGTCAAGATGTCTAAAAATATTTTTTTTTCAAATAAAGAAATTTTGTGACCTCTGATATTAAATATTTAAGATATATTATAGGCAATGGTACAGAAAATTAAATTGCAATGTTTTGGCCAATGATCTAAATGATTCTTGTTACTTTTTTCAGCTCATGAGCAGTACACAGGATTGATGGCAGAGCAGAATGAGGAAAGTGGAGTCCGTCTTGGGCCCGATCAAGAACCAGATGGTGGAAGCTTGGAACCTCTGGATGATGGCAAGTGTTTGGAAGATAAAAATTATGCATGTAACATTTTTCATGTTAAAAATTCATTGGGATTTTTTTTCTTAATCTTATAGGCATAAACGATGATTATTTTGCCCATCAGAAATTGACACAGACTAAAGATGATGGTATACAAGATTTCTACATTGACAAGATATATTGCATAGAAAAATCTTGAACCTATTACTTATTGTAATTACCTTTTAAAGCTAAGAAGCGGTACACAGATTTAAGGTCAAAGAATGAGGAGAGTGGAGTCCGTCTTGAGCCAAGCCATGATATGGATAAGGAAAATGAACCTCTGGAAGAAGGTATTATTTACACAGTCATATTCATTTAAAATCAAAGGTTAAAAGAAAGAATCATTTCAATAGGTCAAATTCATGAAATCATAATGAATGTTGTACAAGCTTGTTGATTGTTTAGATATAATTTACTACTTTTCACACAAAAACATGGTATGTCTTCTGAATCTCTCAGTGTTATGAATGATAAATAATAATGTAAAAAACTTTAAAGGAATATAAATCTGGTTAGTACATGATCAAATTTTCTGAGAATTTGTGTTTTAGACTGGATTTGATCAAGCGGGCAACCAAGTTCATATCTCGGTGAACTTTTTAACATTACCAATTATTTCTTAATTGTTTACACACACTGTCACAGTAATTAAACCTTTTCATTCAAAAAAGTAACGAGTCAGTGTTAAAATAAAAAATAAACATCTTACATTCCTAGAACAAATCGAAAAGACAGGGCTCACAATACAGACGGCAAGGGCTCCCCAGGCACGGGATATAGGACACAAACAAACTGTTGATGGTAATCATCTGTAACAAACCAAAACATTTTATTTTAACACGATTGCTTAAAATTTGTGTAAAGCCTAATAGAAACAGAAGATGGAGTGTTGGTTCCAAAGAAATTAACACAGCACAAACATTGAACACAATGCAACATCATCAACATAACATAACCATCTTCAAAATTATTTAGCATTTCTTTTTTTAACATTTGTAGTTGCTGTATTTTTTAGGCATAAGGGGAAAACAAGCTGCCAACTCTGCACCTTCAGACAATCATGTGGAGAGATCCAATCAAATAACAGATAAAGGTGTTAAAAATCATACCTCTAAAATTTAAAAGCTTCAATAAATGTGTATTTCTTATACATAATATTATTTCAAATAAAGAATTATGAATTTAATTTTTTTTTCAAATGTTTGACATTTTCAGCATGTGTTACTAGTGGAAGAAAAAGAGTTTTAAAAGACGAGAATACACTAGGAGGTATCAAAAAGGATGCAGTTAACATTAAAAAATCAATACATTTCTTCATAATATATTAGCGGGGTTTTTTCTCGTCGGATCACTTTTGTAAATATGTATTTATATTAGTACTTTAAGCATTGAGAAGCATACCTTTTTAATACAAAGTTGGTTGAATTTGTTTCCAATGGGTTAGATGGTTGATCATTATTGCAGGATAACAATGATCAGCCATTCAAATAATTTCATCTACACAACAGATTATAAAATTTTATAATAATAATAATAAAAGTATTATTTTGGTGATGATAATAAAATATCAAAATACTCCTCAAATCACATATATACTGAAAAAGGGTGAAATTTTTTTTTATTTCTAATTCTAGATTCTCATGTTAAAAAATGCCGGAGACAACTCTTTCAGACCAGTGAGAGAGAAAATGATGAACAGAGCAACTGCACAAAAAATGAGGGTAAGTTTTATTTACTAATCAAACTCTACAGAAAAAAATACCTTTTAACAATTGTCTGCATTTCTACATGCACATGATGTAATGTCTTTCATTCTTAGCCAAGCGGTACATGACAAATGCTGCTGGAAAAATGTACAGAGGTTGAGGAGTTCCTGAAAAACACACGTTTGTTAGCAAATGATAGGTCTTTTTACCAACAATATGAAACATCATTAGCCAAAATACAAACAAGAATTAGTAAACTACATAGAGAACTGTCAAATTCTAAGAATGAAAAAAAAAATGAAAAGTTCATTAAGTATGCAGAATTACTACTACAGCATTGGAGGGTTTATTTCTGAAGCTAAATCTCAGTTGTACTATATATATACCAAAATATATCCAAGGTATAAATGAACCTTTTGTGTTCAAACTGTACTTTTATGGTAATATTGATAATTAATACATTTTAAATTGTAAGAAATAAATGTATTTTCCTATTTGAAATTTCATTAGTTGTTTAATTGTATTTTATTAAGTTGGTGTGCTTGGCAAAGACTGCACATGTAATCGAGACCATTTCAACATTATTTCATTTTAGTTCCTTACAAACTTTACTTTCTTTACCTAGATCATATGGGTATAGTCCACTAATGCAGTTCAATATTTTACCAAATTTATTTTGTTCATGTTCTTATGAAAAAACTCAATTATGTCTGATTTTATAAAAATTTCGTCGTAAAAATCATGAGTTTTTCTTTAGTTACAAAAAAGAATTGTTTTCAAACACCACGAAAAAGGTAAAATAGAAAAGTATAGGAATTTCCCTATCCATCAAGGTATTACATGTAGGTATTAGTTTATAAATGATTAAGTTATATGACTCTATAATGTGAGGCCCTCAATTCAGTTTTTGCTCCATGTCAAAAGCAGCTATATGTTGAGAGAGAAAGAGAGAGAGACACACACACACACAGAGAATTAGAGAGAGGGGGAAAGATACAGAAAGAGAGAACAGATAGGCAACAATAACTACATCTTCATGCACAACACATCTATACAGCCTAAAGACCAACACCCCCCCAACAACATTTAATATAAATCCCTACCCAACATATTGATCTATTTTTTCAATAGTATGAATTAATAAATACTAGTAAATATCTACTTTAAATGATTACTGATAATTTCATTCAATTTTGATGAGGATAAACAAAGATATGTTTTGTGGATTAAGTACTAACCAACATGGTAGGCTTCTACATGTTAAAGAGTGCATACCTACATCTTCGGTACATAGTCATGTCACATGCATGACAAATTAATTTACTCAAATTTAATGCAAATCTATTATCATAAATATAGAATTGGAACCTACCGGACACTAATACAATTCCCTTACAATGCACACTAATCTTGGATAGCTGGACACTGCTAGAATGAAGTATTTTTCCTCACCGGAAACTTTCTGCTTTTCTACTTTCACTTTGCTCGCTTGAAATGATCGCAACTAAAAACCCGAAGTGATATTTGGTCTCAAAATTTAAAAAATGTCTTCTAAACTCATATATAATTAGAAACACACATACATTTTCAGTTTTTTATGTCAAAACTCGAAATAAATTACATTGAAGTTAAAATCACAATTTCTTTAATTTAAATTGGTTTTTTGAAAATCCAGGGGGGAGGGGGGGGTTGTGATGGATATTTTCTTAGAAGATGTGTTAATAAGATGACTAAACTTGTTGAACTTGTTGGAAATTTAGTTTATGTACAAAAATGAGAAGATATACCAAAAAAAAAAATGCACGTTTATCATAATAATTGCAAATAAACAAAAAATATGCCTTACCAGCATGGAGCTCAATATGGGTATGGTCCTCTAATGCATTTTCCATAGGCGGTAATGTTAACGTTAGGGTTCATAGCTCCGGCCCTAATTTTCGTTCAGCAACGAGGGACCTCTTGAATGAAAGCTCATCAAATTGTCTCTTTCCTGTTAAAATTTCGTGGTTTGAAGTCAGATTCGTTTTCCGGCAAATTGCGTCTGTATAGAAAAACTCTGAAAATGAAAGTAAAAGTAGGAAATTTCTCAGTTTTGGAAAGGGTGTACATCAAACAATTTCAATTCTTTTCTTCAAATGATAATTCAATTTTGACACTTGTTTTTGAAATTGAAAATCCTCTTTTCTGACATGTGTCAAGCATTCTTATTTAAAATGTCCCATTAAATGTATATACACTCTGCAAGTATAGGGACTATTTTGCTTAAAGGCACTACTTTGTTTTCCTACCTATTCTAAAAATAGTTAGAGGGATATACCCAATTACCATTCTTCACCACGAGCAGGAATAAATCCTTTATAGTTGTATTCTGGGTCAGGACATCTGTCCCTAATTATTTTAACACAACGCGATGGTACAAGAGTCTATATGAAGTCTGCCACAAATCCAGAAAATAAATTGTTTGTAGGCGTCATGCCTGGAAGATTTAATTGCATCTCTTTGTGTCCTGGCATCTCTGTCAAAAATATCATTTCGGAACCTCTGCTGAAGATGGAGAGAAAAGGGGTCCAAGATAACACGATTCATCCCCTGTTATAAGAAATTAGGAATATCAGTTTTAAATGAAATGAATTATCAAGTGCAGTCTCAGATTAACACCATATACATGTAAATAGTGCCTGTTTGGGAGGGTAATAAGGACAATAGCAAGTTTATATTCCCTGACACAGCAACTAATTATAAAGGCGAAGCTGGGAGGAATAGTTGCTGTCGGAGGGGAACAATAAAAAACTTTATGGGACTTCAAATTATTTGATCACATGACCAAAAAGATCATTTTTTATTGTTTCATGAACTGAATTAACTCATATAGATTTTAAACTTTATTACAATTTTTAATGTATATGAAATTTCTTCCTTTAATTATGTTGAAAAATTATGGCAAATTGATTTTGATTTGTCTGTAAACTGAAAAGTACATGTAATTATAGCCTTAATTGATCTGTTCTATGGTGGAATTCCAGTATATTATTTATGCTAATTTTATGATTTATTACTGGCATGTACAATTAAATGTATTTGAGTCAAATTGAGCCAGTTTTAAATTAGATTCCAACAACCTTATTCTTCCCTTCTTAAACTTTAAAAATTCTTATAACTCACCAACTCTGTGTGTAAGTAAATTCGCACAGGAGTTAACTTCATCTTTTTGAAGTAATTTCCAACTGTAAAAGACTCCCCATTCTCGTCTGAGTCTTGAATTTGGGAGCCAGAAAAGGATCCCAGATGCACATCTAACGCATCCAGTCTTAAATCTTGGGCCTCCGACATGCCATTTGGAAAAAATATCGGTGATTTCCCTTATCAACTGATTCAAAGTAATCCACGATCTTTTGCCCCCCCCCCCCCCCCCCCACTTTGCTTGCTGAGATCAGTTTGTATACTCCTGCCCTTATGGAATGTTTCCAGCCAAACATAAAGTCGTCGTGTTAACTTTGTTTTCGTGTCCTTTTTCGGGCTTATGGTCCTGCCAGTCTTCCTCTGCTTTTGGAGTTCAAGGAATGTCTTGATGCAACTCATTGGCGCATCACTCACTAAAACATGAAAATGATATTAATTCAAGTTTGCATAAATTGAAAATATGATTTTAAAGTGATTCTCACCATATTTTTACTTCAGAAAAAAATGGGTTTATTGACCAATGTATTGTACACGAGTGGTTATAATTTCGGCTAAAAAAAAAATACTGACAGCGAATTTTAAGCTACTGTGGAATCAGAATTCGTGGTGGCTCAATTTTCGTGGTTTTTTTATGGGTAGCCCTCCCCCACGAATTCACATCCTCCACGAAAACAAGTTTTGAAAGAGTGAACTTTCTTACTAATACTGAAAACCAACACATCCATGAAATTACATTAATTCCCAATATAAGCAAAAACCAACAATCCACGAAAATTGGCCCCCACGATTTTAAATGATTCAACAGTATGACAAGGTAATTGATTTTAGTGTCTTTTGCAGCAACTGAAGCATTTGTATAACTCTTTGGCCCCAACAGAAAAGATTTAATAGGAGGTGGGCCAGAGAATAACAAAAATGTATTTATAATACTATTGGTCAGATGTTAAAATAAAATTGTTCACCCTACCCTTGAATGTTTTCCTGGGAAAAGCTAAGACTTGATTTTCATTAGATATTTACAATTCATTCTTAAGTAAATAAATGTATTTGTAACCTTTCTTGTGATTTCGACAAGCTTGCTTAATTTTCAATCTTATTCCGAAAGAAACAATTCCAAGTTTAATGAAGTCTTCGTCTGTCATCTCTTCCACTTCAGTGATGCCATTAAAAATTGTACAGTATCATGTATGTTTGATTATGCATTTCACAATGGACATAATTTTTAAGAATTAAAAAATTACCTTATCAAAAACAAGTTGTTAATGCAGCAAAAGTAAACAATGATTGATTTTTTTTAAGTATAGCATCAAATCTGATCACATTAGCCTAATCTGATTAAACTGTGTGTCAGTTGATGTTAGGGTCATGATCTAGTAAATGAAAGGTGCCTACAAGTTTATAAAACTTAAGATATAAATTCTTTCAACGTTGCTTCATGCTTTGTTTGATAGGGTGTTCCGGGGCTAAATGTTTTGGCAAAAACAATGAAAAATCATGTTTTAAACCGTCATTTATAATGAAATATGAAGGAAATAAAGAACAAATTTCGGAGTTTTGTCCATTTTTGACAAAAAAAATATATCTAGAATGCCTACAGTCGCCCCAAAAACAGAATTTAACAAGCTCTTGAACTCCTCTTTAAAATGATGTCAAATTGAATATAGGTATCGGGATTACTTTTTCCATGATTTGACATGAAATTGTTCATTTTATTTTTTTCATAATTCCTTTGAAGCCGTAAAGTACGGGAAAAAAGATTCTTCAAATCAATTATGACGTCATAATGGTTCTAGCTCCAAAAAGACTCTGGAATCATTTACTAGATCTTGACCTTAAGTGATGTCATTTAACATACGGTAGTAGGCCAGTACTGCATCGATTAATGACACATCCAATCATATTGAAGTTTAATTTAACAGAGACCTTCCAATGATTCTCTATAAGAAAGATTTAAGAAATGAACTCAATGTCTACCCAAGTTATACTCGTATAACCTGGGTTGGGGCAGTTTACGCTTTATAATCCGCGAAGCGGATTATAAAAAAGCGTAAATTGCTCCAACCCAGGTTATACGAGTATAACTTGGGTAGATATTGAGTTCATTCCTTACAATTTAATTTTCTGGAATTTGCTGTACAAATTGAGTCCGTTTTACTTTTAAAAATGATATAAATCTGTTCAAAATTCAAACGTAACGTCAAGTGAATTAGTACGTTGGTGCATTGTGACGTGTCTTGTGACGTGCAAACCAGGTTATACAAATTTGACTAAATTTTTCTATCCAATCAAATGCCGCGTTACAACCATAATTAAATTATATCAAAATAATATGTTATTTTCCGTCTAATGACTTTAAACTTACATAAATGACCTTAGGTCAAAATAATGTAGGAAATAACAATTTTACTCCATAGAAAAATGGATCGAACACAATTGCAGACAGATGGACGAACAAGGTGACTCTCATGTTATAGTATATACCCCCTATCTTTGTTTGCAAGGGGAGGGAGTTACTGATTGGTCCACTTACAGTTTGAAAAAAAATAAGATTAGCTAATCCTCTAGAAGATCTTACACAACTTACCATATTTCCCCAAAAATCTGTGTGTAATAGCCCAATCCGATTTTTTTTTAGGACGGTGCACAACTCATCAGTTTCAGTTTCTGCAATTAATTTATTTAAGTTTGAAATGTAATTTATTTCAGCATATTTTACTTTTATATACATATGCAGATAAATACTAGTCTTTTTAATGTTAAACAATAGTCTATAGCTAAATGTATGCTTGCTGTGGTTTCAGATGTTGATCACACTTTTTGACAACACCCTTATTTATAGGTGTATATATATATATATATATATATATATATATATATATATATATATATATATATATATATATATATATATATATATATATATATATATTATGGTGTCGTTTACCTTTTACCAATTCCAAGGTGTGCATATTTTGTGACGTTTTACATTGGTGTTGCTTTTGGTGTGTGTATATATACATGTATATTCTGTCAAATTTTAAAACCAAATATTTCCCCAACACATCTAATGTTTATAGATTTTTCACTTACATACCTCAGACTAATTTTTAAACACCCTCATCAGCCAAGTAAGATGAAATGGTGTGGACTAAAGGTGACTTGATCCCAATGTGAGTTTAAAATACTTCACTTTCAAAGGTTGGTTAGAATATTTATAGGAAAATATTTGAGGCAATTTCCATGGAAATGCAGTTATGCAGCTGATAATATATGCATATTTATATGTACACTATGGAGGAATATTTAAACTGTCGTTTCATCACACGTGTACTCACATTGTAGATCTAGCTATTTCATAATTCACAATAGTTTATCAAAATCTATCTCTTTTACAGTGTGTGTGTCATTTTTCGTTCAAAGTTTTATGTGTCGATAAAATGACGTAGCAATGCACAAGAACTGGTAGCACGCCACTACCGACTCTCGATTTTGCTTAACAGTTACAACTATCGTTTATTGCCTGACGTCATTACGTCAGGCATATCTGAGTCATTCTCAAAATCCGCCAAAATTTTGGTCACGGGTCAATAAAAAAATTACATCATGGAAAAATAATATAAATTTGTACATTTATTCACGGCCGGTGCTATCGATCCAAACCACAGATTTTGTACATGTGTCCATTTGTTGTTTTTTGGAAATACATGTAATGTAGCCGATGGCTTGCGACGATAATGTTTCCTGATGTACATCCTTCAATTTAAGAGGAAACGAAAAAAAGAACTACAGTTTTTATATTCTGCAAATTTCACCAAAATCGTCTGAAGCGTTTTTAGCTCACCTGAGCTGAAAGCTCAAGTGAGCTATTCTGATCACATTTTGTCTGTCGTCCGTCTGTCTGTCTGTCAGTCTGTCTGTCCGTCTGTCTGTCTGTCCGTAAACTTTTCACATTTTCAACATCTTCTCAAGAACTACTGGGCCAATTTCAACTAAACTTGGCACAAATCATCCTTAGGCAAAGGGGATTCAAAGTTGTGAAAATTAAGGGCCACACTCGTTTTCAAGGGGAGATAATTAGAAATTAATGAAAAATTTCGAGAAATTTTCAAAAATCTTCTTCTCAAGAACCAGAAAGCCAGGAAAGCTGAATCTTGTGTGGAAGCATCCTCAGGTAGTGTAGATTCAAAGTTGTGAAATTCATGACCCCCGGGGGTAGGATGGGGCCACAATGGGGGGTCGAAGTTTTACATAGGAATATTAAGAGTAAATCTTTAAAAATCTTCTTCTCAGAAACTAATCAGCCAGGAAAGCTGAAACTCATGTGGAAGCATCCTCAGGTAGTGTAGATTCAAAGTTGTGAAACTCATGACCCCCAGGGGTAGGATGGGGCCACAAGGGGGGGTCGAAGTTTTACATAGGAATATTAAGAGTAAATCTTTAAAAATCTTCTTCTCAGAAACTAATCAGCCAGGAAAGCTGAAACTCATGTGGAAGCATCCTCAGGTAGTGTAGATTCAAAGTTGTGAAACTCATGACCCCCAGGGGTAGGGCGGGGCACAATGGGGGGTCGAAGTTTTACATAGGAATATATAGAGTAAATCTTTAAAATTCTTCTTCTCAGAAACTAATCAGCCAGGAAAGCTGAAACTGGTGTGGAAGCATCCTCAGGTAGTGTAGATTCAAAGTTGTAAAATTCATGACCCCTGGATGTAGGGTGGGGCCACAATGGGGGGTCGAAGTTTTACATAGGAATATATAGAGTAAATCTTTGGAAATCTTCTTCTCAGAAACTAATCAGCCAGGAAAGCTGAAACTCGTGTGGAAGCATCCTCAGGCAGTGTAGATTCAAAGTTGTGAAATTCATGATCCCTGGGGGTAGGGCGGGGCCACACTGTGGGGTCGAAGTTTTACATAGGAATATAAAGAGTAAATCTTTAAAAATCTTCTTCTCAGAAACTAAACAGCCAGGAAGCTGAAACTTGTGTGGAAGCATCATCAGGTAGTGTAGATTCAAAGTTGTGAAATTCATGACCCCCGGGGTAGAGTGGGGCCACAACGGGGGGTCGAAGTTTTACATAGGAATATAAAGAGTAAATCTTTAAAAATCTTCTTCTCAGAAACGTATCAGCCAGGAAAGCTGAAACTTATGTGGAAGCATCCTCAGGTAGTGTAGATTCAAAGTTGTGAAACTCATGACCCCTGGGGGTAGGGTGGGGCACAATGGGATGTCGAAGTTTTACATAGGAATATATAGAGTGAATCTTTAAAATTTTTCTTCTCAGAAACTAATCAGCCAGGAAAGCTGAAACTTGTGTGGAAGCATCCTCAGGCAGTGAAGATTCAAAGTTGTGAAAATCATGACCCCTGGATGTAGGGTGGGTTCACAATGGGGGGTCAAAGTTTTACATAGGAATATATAGAGTAAATCTTTGAAAATCTTCTTCTCAGAAACTAATCAGCCAGGAAAGCTGAAACTCGTGTGGAAGCATCCTCAGGCAGTGTAGATTCAAAGTTGTGAAATTCATGATCCCTGGGGGTAGGGTGAGGCCACATTGGGGGGGGGGGTTAAAGTTTTACAAAGGAATATATAGAGTAAATCTTTTAAAATCTTCTTCTCAGAAACTAATCAACCAGATGATTCTTTATAATTGTTAAGACTTTGGCTCCAGGACAATTCTTCGGCCTCACAAGAAGGTTCAGAGTTTGATGTAGCTTAAGATCCCATATATAAACAATTGTAAAGGATCTTTTTGAGGACTGTAATACTCAACATGTGATATGACTATAAAATCATCCTGTTAGAAAAGGGACTAATGATTATAAACATACGAATATCCAGGGGGAAAAATGGATTTTATTTTTACAGGATCTACATGTATTATTGTACATTGTCCAGATTGTTTGTATTATGACTTCATTAAGCTGATTTTATCATACCCATTGTTCCTCAGGTGAGCGATGTGGCCCATGGGCCTCTTGTTCTGAAAACGTGACAGAAAAAAATATAATACCAGAGAGAGAGAGAGAGAGAGAGAGAGAGAGAGATTTTGATGTTTTATAATGTTCAGGAAATTAATATATAAATTATACGACATATGCCAATAAACTCATGTATACATGCATGTATTTATTTATATTTCATTTGTGAATAAATAAAGTAATTAAACAGTCCTCATTTAGAATAATTGAAACATGGCCTTATTTTTTACCAGAACGGTTATTTCCCGTTTAATGTTCTTTGATGTCGACAAACCGACCTAGCGAGCTCCAAGTCGGCGAGGGGTACTTCGGCGGCATGTCTTTGATGCCGGCAAAGCGACGAGCGTCTAAATTTAGCGAGCTACTCAGAAGAAATTCCCGCCACAGTCACTTTCCCACGAACACAGGTGCAAACAAGATGACAGACGAAGCTGGACCGTCCAAAAAAATGAAATCTTCATCAACATTTGTAAGTTGATCTTGTCAAAATTATATAGGATTGCGTAGGATTTCAAGGCGAAAACGCAACTTTAAAAAGGTTTGACACATGCAGGCCGATTTAGTTATTTTAAATGGAAAATCTACAATAGCAAAACTCTTTGTTTAACCGTATGTAATTTACACCAACTCTAATTTATTCGCAAAGTTTCATCAGGTTGTTTTTAGCAGAGACATACATGTACATGTAAATAACAGAGATTGGGAACTTCGCTATTAGCGTGTTCGTTTTTGAAAAATGTTATGGGACCGACCTTACTTTGAGAATTACTCAAATTTTAGTAAACTGAGATAATCATCTTAAACCAATAATATATTGTTTAAATGAAAAAATGGGTGAAGGTTTTAGACACTTTTGAAACAAAAAATTGAAAAGAAAGATTAATATATATAGAAAATATATTGACCAGCTATAAAGGATCGGCGAAATATCGGAAGACGGGTAGCCAACTGCCTCCTAAAACTTATCTATTAATATTGTTTATAAGACATAAATTTATGAAAATATCATATTTTGAATGTTTTGGTAATATGTTTTATCTGTTTATATTTCAATATAATTGTTAATTTCAAAAATATACTTATTTAATCTGGGAATACTTTACAATAGGGACTTCGAGATTTCGATCAGTTGCTAATCTCTGCTATTTATGTCTCTGAGGAATATATAGGAAGTATTGTCATTTTCCGCAGTTAGAAGCAGAAAAAATACTACAAAAGCTTTTTATGAGCTCACCCCTGAGCTGAAACCTCAAGTGAGCTTTTCTGATCACATTTTGTCTGGCGTGCATCTGTCCGTCCACATGTCTGTCTGTAAACTTTTTACACTTTCGACATCTTCTCCAGAACCTCTGGGCCAATTTCAAGCAAACTTGGCAGAAAGCATCATTGGTTAAAGGACGGATTCAAATTTGTTGAAATGAAGGGTCATCGCCCCTTTCAATGGGGGATAATTAAAATTTATTGAAAATTTGTTGATATTTTTCAAAAATCTTCTTCTCAAAATCCATTAAAATTTGGCCAGAAAAGATGAAAGTTGTGTGTAAGCATCCTCATGCAGATAGTGTAGATTCAAGTTTGTTCAAATTATGGTAATGGGGAGTATGGTAGGATCACAATGGGGGGGGGGGGGGGGGGGGGGGTCAAATTTTACATAGGAATATATACATGTAGAGTATATGTTTAAAAATCATATTCTCAAAAACCATTTGGCCAGAAGAGCTGAAACTTGTGTGGTTTAATTCGAAGCATCCTCAGATAGTTTAAAGTCAAGTTTGTTCTAATCATGGTCAGGTTGTGATGTTTTAAATAGTTTCAGGAGGTTTGGGTAAAAATGCCTTCATTTATAGTCTGTCCCAAGTTATTGAATCCATCACTTTTTGATGATTTTTAATTAAATTATGCATATCTGTTAAAGAAATACAGTTGAAATTGCAGATGAACAGGAAAATATCCACGATATCTTTATTGACACATTATGATTTAATTTGCACTTATAAAAGTTCACAGGAATGAACACAAATTTCTTGCGGAGATTTATAGTGGGAGATGTTAATTTGCATCTTTTAGCCATTTCAAACTCACTCAGAATACCTCGCATAATTTGTGAATGTTATCATCCAGGATTTTTTATGGCTGATGAGTAATCTGTATAGTCATGTATTGTTTACAGAACAGTTGAAAGTAAAAAACTATTATACTTTTTTCCGAGTTTTTGCTTCCACCACTTTTTGCTTGATATTTTGATAATAGTATACCTTTGTGCTCAAACTACGTTCATCTACTAATATGAAAAATGTCCATCTCTACCCCCTCTACCACTTCAGGTTTCATTATACACATCCAAAAATTGAAAGTCGATGGAGATTTTGCATTGCATTAGCCATTAATAAGCCCGGATGATAATGTTAAAAAATTGCGCGATGTATTCAGAGTGTATTTCGAATGGAGAAAAAATGTAAACATTTCCTATTACAAATATCCGTAAGAAAATTGTTCTCGTTGCTGTGAAATTTTTTGAGTGAAAAGGGATAATTGTTCATTGAAGATATCTTGGATATATTCCCTTTCATCGATTTCAATTGTATTTCTTTCACATGTATGTGTATATATTTTCATTAAAAATCATCAAAAATTGATGGAAGCAATAACTTGGGACAGACTATAGAGGTCCTTTCAAAATACCATCGATTTTCCCACTTGTTGACAGTCTTGTTTTCGTCAGGAGCTGGCTAAATCCAGATACCCGTTGCTTTGCCAGCATCAAAGACATGCCGCCAAAACTCCCACGCAGTATGACAGCATTAGAGCTGGCTGGGTTGCTTTGTTGGCATCAAAGAAATATCGCTATCTTAATAATAAGGACTGTTTATTTTTCATTCACATAGATTTATATAATGCATGCATGCATATATACATGTGTTTACTGACAAATGTTGCTTGTATATTGATTTCTTGAACACTGTAGGTCACAGATTTTTTTTACAAGTTTAAATTGTATCGATCAATTAATGCATTCAGTTTCTTTCTGTCTTCTGTCATTCAATTTATGAGCGGTAAATTCTTAACTCTGCCTTAACTACGATCCGATTAGAGAAGGATTCAGTAAACATCTTTTAATAAGGGAAGAATTAAGGTACAGCAAACCTTACAAGCTTTAATTACTAACTGTATGGGGTTCAGGGGTCGATGCTGAATAGCTAGTGCATTCTAATGGGCTCAATTGGCTGCAACTATAAATAAAGGCATAAATTTTTCAGTCTGCTATGAAAAGAACAAAAAATAAGGAGAATTTTTCTTTTGAAAATCTGGCTCTACCATCACCAAAATCTTAAAAACCATGCAGTCAACTTATTTCCCAACTCAAATCTTTTAAAAAAAATCAATCATAAATATGAGATCAATACTCAGACTTGAAACTGAGTATTATATTCATTTGGTTTCAGAAAAGTTGGTGATGGTGGGGTCTGATGAGGCCCTATCTCGATTAGCCTGTGAGCTAAGTTCTCTCTCTCTCTCTCTCTGTCTCTCTCTGTCTCTCTCTCTCTGTCTCTCTCTCTCTCTCTCTCCATATATTTGAATAAAGTCATTCCAAACAAAAGAATAATTTCAAATATCAGTATATATAAAAGAATCAGTTGTTTATCGATCTGCGGTACACTACATGTATTTTACATGCAGTTGCACGTTTGAATCATGCTCTCTCTCTCTCTCTCTCTCTCTCTCTCTCTCTCTCTCTGAGTGTCTGTGTATGTTTAACCTTCATTTTTATAAAGTCATTTCAAAGATGCATATTAATAATGCTTAATATGAGAATAAATAACCATGAAAACAATTGTTTTTTGACCAGCAGTGTACTACAGTCAGTTCAAGCATATCTTTTACAACATACACCATAGCATAGCATAGCATCGAAATCTCATAGCATAGCATTGAAATCTCATAGCATAGCATTGGAATCCCATACCATAGCATACAATCTCATAGAATCGCATTCGTCATATCATACCATAGCATTGCATACAACATTATTTTAACTCGGTTTTAAATGTTTTTTTATTTGAAAAAATAAATGTTTACATGATAGATTTGTGGTAAACTTTGGCTTCTTATTATTTTACTTCGAAATGTGTGGAACTCTTCTGTGTATGGAGGCGTTTTTGTTCAAATCTCATAGCATACCATAGCCTAGCATAGTATACCATATCATTAAGCCCTTCATTTCAATTTCTCATAGCATAGCATACAAATCTCATAGCATAGCATACAAATCTCATAGCATATCATTAAAATCGCATACCATAGCATAGCATTAAATTGTAAAAGATATGCATGAAATGACTGTATCTGTAGTCCTATTGCACTGTATCTACCGCATGCGTTGTTGTGACGGCAGTATGGTTGTGATGCCAGCAAAGTTGCCGGCTGACTGAGTCTAGCGAGTGGCTGACGTAAACATTGGCTGTCACCAAATGGGAAAATCGGCTGTATTTTGAAACGAGCTCTCTGCACGAAAGTGTTATTTAATTTGTTTACATTTTTAAGAAAATGGGATGGAAAAAGTTAAGCATACCGTGCAAAGGCAGATAAAACCTATGAACATAACTTTGACCATGTTTGACTTCATCTCATCAAGGGTTCACAATCTCCAAATTAGTGTCATGAGGGTTGACCAATAAAAATCACGGTTTTATCACACCTTTACCATAACTTTGACCCCTTTTTTACTTTATCTCATCTGGGGTTCACAATCTCCTAATTTGTGGCGTGAGGTTTGACCAATAAAAATCACGGTTTTATCATCGTGATGCTGAGGACTAAGTTTGGTAATAATAATGCAGCGGTGGATCAAGGTTTTTTATTGTAAAGGGAGGGCCCGGGTTCCAGTATTATTATTTCTTGGTTTTCAAAGAGGGTGTGGAGGGCTTCACTCTCAAAATACTTTATTTTTACCCTGTTTTGGTAAAATTTTCTGTATAAATGTAGACACTAAATCTGTGTTTAATTCATAGCTTAGGACATGTTAAGACAGTAATTATAAATACAGTAGTTATAAAACAGTATTTATCTGGTCACATTGTACTTCTGCGCAGGTATGTCCTGACAGAGCGGTGTTTTTGAAGTCAGAATAAATTTACCGGGTTAAATTAAAATGAAACCTAAGTCATATGAACATGAATAATTACGTTAATTACATATGCATTGTACATGGTGTACCGTCACTTAATTAATGTCACCTCTTAAATTCTAAGGATATTTTGTTTTTAACATATCAAATTTAAAGGTTACCAAAATGAAAAACTCATGCAAGTTATTTATTACCACCTCCCGGAAAACCCTTTTCCTCCAATCACCACCTCGAGAAATTCCTCTTTGGAGGGTATAAAGATGTGAAGGACTGCGGTCAATACACATCAGTGACCAAGATTAAAATCAACATGGGTGATGAGTACCTTGCGTTTTCGTAAGTTTTCTTTACTTATGTATAACAATAGTTTTCTGTTTTTAAAAGCAAAATTAGTTCAAAATCTGAATTCCTTCATTTTGTTTTGTTGTAAACGCATTACATGTAGTTTGATGCATAGCACATATCGGAAGCTTAATGTGTGCACAGAAATGCAATAACCTGTCGTTCTTATAGCCCTAGCGTCCACAGCTGTCATTCCAATCAAATGTATTTTAAAACAATTTGACTAGTTTTATTTATCTAAATTTCATTTAGGGGAAATTTAAACACGTTCAGTCGAACGTCTATTCAAAAAAAAAAAAATGAGCGCCCATGACAAAAATTTATCATTTACATTATTGAATTGGTGAATAATGTAAAGTAAAGTTAAGTTAGGACAGACTCAGTTCTATAGGACAAAAACCATGATTTCAAGGTTTTTTAGAGATTAAAAGAAATAAAAATATAACATTGTTATGATGATAACAGGATAGTTCTTTTTTACATGAAATAAAATAGTTATTTTTATTATTTTTTTTTTTTGCTTTGATAATAGTGATGAAACAGACTTTGAGCAGCTATTGGGAAGTTTTGATGAATTTACAGCACAGTAAGTATTTTGTAATTGCATACCTACTAGTATGTTGTAAGATCTCACAATTTGTGTGTTTAAAACGTTCTTTTTTATACGCTGTTTTCAAATCACTTTTTTTCTTCAGTAGAAAAAAAAGTTAACTTATTGTAATTTTATTATTAACCTTTTATCCTTTATTTTTTTTATCTTAAAGGTCTTCCTCTACTCTTTTAAAAAAAGAAACACCATCTGAGGCAGCAGGGTCTTCTCTTTTAAAGACTCTACTAACGCAAAATGTAAATGCAAAACCTACATCAAAATTGGAGACTTTACCCACACCTTCCCTCACTAAAAATAATAGCGAGGGAATAAAAAAAGAACTACCTTTCAAAAGGTTAGGATATCTTTACTCTTTGTTCATATTTTACTTAAAGAGTATCAATGATAAAAATATTTTTTATTTGAGGTAATATATCTTTGAATATATTTTTAATATTTAGTTACGCAACAACTACAAGTACCTTTAGTGGCTCAACATCGGGACCGGTGTATGATGAAAATTACCCCCCTCCTCAACCAGAAAAAGACACAGTGATTAATGTAGAGGACTCCATTCTTACTACACTTCGGTAAATTATATATATATATATATATATATATATATATATATATATATATATATATATATATATATATATATAAATATATATTTAAAGGATATACTAATGCTTTCACTCCCATATATTCCTGTTTTATTATTTTTTAACCAGTCTTCTTTTGAATTTCTTTTTTTTTTAAGACAGAAAAATGATCAGAAGTTAAGAGCATTGGAAAAAGATTATTTGAACCAAACGTGGTTCAGGTAGTTGCGTCCAGGGAGTCCAATGTCCTACAAAAGTTGCAGAGGAGGATGGCTGATGATATGGAACAGAGTGAGATAATAATGAATTATCTGGCAGACAAGTATGGTGAACCAGAGAAGAAACGCGTAAAATGTTCAACTCTGCAATAAGGAAAAACTATTCATGAAAACAGCGCCTTGGAAAAATAGATTTACCCAACGATAAATCGTTTGAGAGTACTGGAGAATGACTTGCATCACGTTTGCTGGTTTAATAATACAATAAATTTCGTAAAGAGCTTTGTAGTATTTTGTTAGTTTCTCTGTCTTTTAAGAATTTTGAATGACTGATATGAAACCGCCTTATATCAATCTGTACAGTATTGTTGACACAATCTCGTTGGACTGTGGGTGTTTATCCATATATAGACAGGTTATAGGGCTATCTGAGTTGACATTAGGTCTCAACATGCATTCCATTTGATCATTTTTCTGTTTCTCATGCAAAACACTCACCACAATACACAGAGAGGCTATTAGTGTCTTTTAAATATAATAATTTAAAGATAGTAAATCAGATACCTTAACAGTATGGTTTTCTCCAAGTCTCCTTTGGATCTCGGATGTCCCTTACGAAAAGTGTTTTACCCATAACTCTTTACCGAGGGATATTTTGTAATAAATTATATAAGCAAATATGTTTATCTTACAGATATAAAGCCAAGCAGTATAACGATTTTCTCATATGTTACGTAATTAGGGATTTTTAGGGGTCAGAAGTCCAAAACTTTGACCACCTATATCTCAAAACGGAAAATATTTTGAAATGCAGTATAAAAGAAAAGATGCTCAAAATGATGTACTTAACACCATGCCACCTAAAAAATTTGGTTCAGCGGCCCCAATAAGGAGATAAGGGACCGGCCCCTAAAACATTCTTTCTCAGATATATCAAGAATGGTAACGAATTTCTGAACACTTGTTGAACAAAATGTCTTTATAATCAAATGACCTTTGATTTGATACCAAGGAAAAGGGGCTGGCCCCCAATATTAGGGACCTAGAGGGCTTTGAAATCTTTTTACTATAGTTCTTCACTGAGGGATATTTTGTAATAAATTATAGAAGCAAATATGTTTATCTTACAGTTATGAAGCCAAGCAGTATAACGATTTTCTCATGTGTTACGTAATTAGGGGTTTTTAGGGGTCAAAAGTCCAAAACTTTGCTCACCTATATCTCAAAAAGGAAAACTATTTTGAAATGCAGTATAAAAGAAAAGATGCTCAAAATGATGTTCTTAACAACATAAAGCCTAAAAAATTTGGTTCAGCGGCCCCAATAAGGAGATAAGGGACCGGCCCCTAAAATATTCTTTCTGAGATATCTCAAGAATGGTAACGGATTTCTGAACACTTGTTGAACAAAATGTCTTTATAATCAAATGACCTTTGATTTGATACCAAGGAAAAGGGGCTGGCCCCTAATATTAGGGACCTAGAGGGCTTTGAAATCTTTTTCCTATAGTTCTTTACCGAGGGGTATTTCGTAATAGATTATAGAAGCAAATATGTTTATCTAACAGTTATGTAGCCTATCATTATAATGATTTTTCTCATGAGTTACGTAATTAAGGATTTTTAGGGGTCAAAATGCCAAAAATTTGATAACCTATATCTCAAAAAGAAAAAATATTTTGAAATGCAGTATAAAAGAAAAGATGCTCAAAATAATGTACCTAATAACATGCAACCTCACAATTTTTGTTCAGCGGCCCCAATAAGGAGATAAGGTCCGGTCCCTAAAATATTCTGTATGAGATATCTCAAGAACGGTGACGAATTTATAAACACTTGTTGAACAAAACTCTTACACCTGAAACAAAATAGTATCAGGCACTTAAAATGAAGATCCTCTTTTCCTGTGTCAAATCATGTATAGCTGTTAAATAGCAAAATCAATATCGAACATAAATCTCAATTTCTAAAATCAGACGGAAGACCTCCTCGTTGCTCGCAACGAGATCGTGTCTGTCACTTTACCGATTTTCATGAAACTTTCAGATCTGATAGATACTGATCTAAACCTTATAGGTTTTTGATTTTATTGATGACGTCACTTCCGTTTTTGAGAAACTGACGTTTTAGCGATTTTCAGAGGGGTGGCTTGTCTATCTAAGTTTTCCGAAACTATAAAAGATATTGAGTTCAAACTTTCAGGGATAGTAGACGAAAGATTGTAGATTTGCAATTTTATTTTCATTTTGATCTAGCTTTAAAGGCGCCGAAGCTCGCCTGGACCCGAAAATTGAGATGGAAAAAACGTCGTCATTTTTCGTGGTTTTTTTTAATTATCTCTTTTGTGAAAAATATTTTGTTAATACATGTAATGTAAAAATAGTTTCTACTTACAATACCTTTCTTTTAAAATCGAGAAAAAGGGGCTGGCCCCTCAAATAAGGGGATCGAAAGTCTTTAATCTGTAGCCCTTTACTGAACGATATTTTGTGAAATGTTATAGAAGCAAATATGTTCATCTTACAGTTATGTATCCAAGCAATGTAATGATTTTTCCATGTGTTACGTAATTAAGGGTTTTTAGGGGCCGAAAGTTCAAAATTTCGATCACCCATATCTCGGAAAGGAAAAATATTTTGAAATGCAGTATAGAAGAAAAGTTGTTCAAAATGATGTTCTTAACAATATGCAACCTTCAAAATTTCGTTAAAGGGCCCCTATAAGAAAATATAAGGGATCGGCCCCTAAAACCTTCTTTCTCATATATCTCCAGAACGGTAACAGATTTCTAAACACTTGTTGAACAAAATGTGTTTAGAATTCAGTGACCTTTTATTTAATAGGGCTGGCCCCTTAAATGAGGGAACCAAAGGGCTCGAAAGTCTTTTATCTATAGCCCTTTACTGAACGATATTTTGTGAAATGTTATAGAAGCAAATATGTTCATCTTACAGTTATGTATCCAAGCAATGTAATGTTTTTTCCATGTGTTACGTAATTAAGGGTTTTTAGGGGCCAATATTTCGATCACCCATATATCGGAAAGGAAAAATATTTTGAAATGCAGTATTGAAGAAAAGTTGTTCAAAATGATGTTATTAACAATATGCAACCTTCAAATTTTCGTTAAACGGCCCTTCTAAGGAGATAAGGGATCGGCCCCTAAAACCTTCTTTCTAATATATCTCCAGAACGGTAACAGATTTCTAAACACTTGTGAACAAAATGTGTTTAGAATTCAGTGACCTTTCATTTGATATCAAGAAAAAGGGGCTGGCCCCTTAAATTAGGGAACCAAAGGGCTCGAAAGTCTTTTATCTATAGCCCTTTACTGAGAGATATTTTGTAAAATATTATAAAAGCAAATGTGTTTATCTTACAGTAATATATCCAAGCAATGTAATGATTTTCTCATGTGTTACGTAATTAAGGGTTTTAAGGGGCCGAAAGTCCCAAATTTCGATCACCCATATCTCAGAAAGGAAAAATATTTTGAAATGCAATACAGAGGAGAAGTTGTTCAAATTAATGTTCTTAACAATATGCAACCTTCAAATTTTCGTTAAATGGCCCTTATAAGGAGATAAGGGATCGGCCCCTAAAACCTAATTTCTAATATATCTCCAGAACGGTAACGATTTTCTGAACACTTGTTGAACAAAAATTGTTTAGAATTAAATAATCCTTCATTTAATATCAAGGAAAAGGGGCTGGCACCTAAAATTAGGGGACCAAAGGGCTCTAAAGTCTTTAGTCTGTAGCCCTTTACTGTAACATATTATGTGAAAGGTTAAAGAAGCAAATATGTTTATCTCACAGTTATGTATCCAATCAATATAATGATTTTATTATGTGTTACGTAATGACGGGTTTTTAGGGGCCAAAAGTCCAAAATTTCTGTCCCCCATATCTCAGAAAGAAAAAATATTTTGTAATGCAATACAGAAAGAAGTTGTTTAAATTAATGTTTTAAACAATATGCAACTTTTAAAATTTCGTTAAACGGCCGTAAAAATAGTTTCTACTTACAAGATCTTTCTTTTAAACTCAAGAAAAAGGGGCTGGCCCCTCAAATAAGGGGACCAAAGGGCTCGAAAGTCTTTAATCTGTAGCCCTTTACTGAATTTTGTGAAATGTTATAGAAGCAAATATGTTCATCTCACAGTTATGTATCCCAGCAATGTAATGATTTTTCCATGTGTTACGTAATTAAGGATTTTTAAGGGCCGAAAGTCCAAAATTTCGATCACCCATATCTCAGAAAGGAAAAATATTTTGAAATGCAGTATAGAAGGAAAGTTGTTCAAAATGATGTTATTAACAATATGCAACCTTCAAAATTTCGTTAAACGGCCCCTATAAGGAGATAAAGGATCGGCCCCTTAAAACCTTCTTTCTCATATATCTCCAGAACGGTAACAGATTTCTAAACACTTGTTGAACAAAATGTGTAGAATTCAGTGACCTTTCATTTGATATCAAGAAAAAGGGGCTAGCGCCTTAAATTAGGGAACCAAAGGGCTCGAAAGTCTTTTATCTATAGCCCTTTACTGAGAGATATTTTGTAAAATGTTATAAAAGCAAATGTGTTTATCTTACAGTAATGTATCCAAGCAATGTAATGATTTTCTCATGTGTTACGAAATTAAGGGTTTTTAGGGGCCGAAAGTCCCAAATTTCAATCACCCATATATCAGAAAGGAAAAATATATTGAAATGCAGTACAGAAGAAAAGTTGTTCAAAATGATGTTTTTAACAATATACAACTTCAAAATTTCGTTAAACGACCCATATAAGGAGATAAGGGATCGGCCCCTAAAACCTTCTTTCTCATATATCTTCAGAACGGAAACAAATTTCTAAACACTTGTTGAACAAAATGTTTTTAGAATTAATTGACCTTTTTTTTGATATCAAGAAAAAGGGGCCGGCCCCTTAATTTAGGGGACAAAGGGCTTGAACGTCTTTTATCTAAATCCCTATACTGAGAGATATTTTGTGAAAGGTTAAAGAAGCAATTATGTTTATCTCACAGTTATGTATTCGTGCAATGTAATGATTTTATCGTGTATTATGTAATTAGGGGTTTTTAGGGGTCAGAAGTCCAAAATTTGATCACCCATATCTCTGAAAGGAAACATATTTTGAAATGCAGTACAGAAGAAAAGTTGTTCAAAATGATGTTCTTAACAATATGCAACCTTCAAAATTTCGTTTAACGGCCCCTATATGGAGATAAGAATGAAAGTCTTTAATCTTTAGTGTTTTATTAAGAGCTATTTTGTGAAAGGTTATTTAAGGTGAATTAGGTATAATACGTTTATATATCCTAACAATATAATGATATTCTCTTGCGTTACCTAATAAGGGTTTTTTAGGAGCCAGAGGTAAACAAGTTTAATCTTTTCTATCTTAATATGAAGAAATGCAAGTTTTTAAAAAAGCAATATAAGAGAAGTTATGAAATGTGATACCAAAAAGCATTCGTTCTCCACTCTTTTTTCCATATCATTTTTTTTGTCGAAAATCAAAGTCGATGATGTCAAAATTCCTTCTAAAAATCGGACGGAAGACCTCCTCGTTGCTCGCAACGAGATCGTATCTAGTTAATTTATTATTATCGTTTCAACCACGTCTGAGATGTCTGTCGCTGAACCAAGGCTGCATTTTACAAAAGAACTTACGACAAAGTCGTAAATATTTACAGTCTTGTAAAATGATCTTTAAAAAAAAAAAGATATAAAATCATTTGTTTCAAATATTTCAATTCCCATAATTATATTTTCCAGCCATAAGAATAAATTTATGATTAGTTTGTGATTGATTAAAATTCATTAATTTGGTCGTAAGTCGTAATTTCTTTTGTAAAACGCAGACGCAGGTTCGTCAACTTGCAGAATGTCTTCCATTCTTTCTTCTTTTTTCTGATATTAGCGGAGCATTGTTATTTTCCATGTCCATCAGTATCCTGGTCAAGCATCTGGAAGGCGTTACATGGAATCCCCACGTATGGTCGCAACTTTCCAATATGATTCGGTGTCGTTGGTCGGCCAACCCCACATGACAGGTATGGACTGTCGGTCTCCACTAGAATTCCATCCGGAAAACTGTATTCGGCGCGTCCGCGCGCTCGCGGAACAGATTTTGTTTGTAAATTAGATTATCGATTATACGATTTTATTTTCATCGGGCACGATGTTTCACTCTGCTAGAATGAGTAGTGAACGATGATGGTAATTGATGCACAAAGTAAAAAATAATCCTAATATCAACGAGTTTGATTTAAGTGAGGCACTTGGTGTCTTTTTCAATAGAAATCTATTAGAAACATTTAGTATTTGAGAATGTAGAGATGATAAATGAAAGAGAGAAAAATCTAAAAACGTTTTAATAGGCTGTGAATTCTGTTTGTTTGAGGTGTACTACTGACGAGTAAGGATATTACCATTTATTTTATTCTAATTTAGCTACTATTAATAAAGGAAATGAATATATTCATATGAGCAAATGGCACAAATTTCCATACAGACGTCTTAGTCTTAATATAGGTATACCATACTAGTCTATTTACGGCTTTAAAAGTGTATTTAGTTAATACACTTACCATACGAGAGGATAGTTCTCGCTTTTTTTGAAAAGCAGATACAATTATTTTTCTGAACATCAAATATATCCTTCTTTGTAGCTTTCTTCCATTGGCTTAAAATAATATATCATTATATTAAATTGAGTGTTATAACGTTGAAGTTTGAATAAGATTGGATCTGCCTTCTGCAAAGTCTGTTGATTTGGCTATTATTGGGTTTTTTTTTCCAAAACAAATGTTTCTTTTGAGTAATGCTGTTTGGAAACCAACACATTGTCAAGCTTCAAGTCTCTGTGGGCCACATCATTTTGGTGTAAATCTGCTAAGCCACTTTTGCAACACATAGTCTTAAATGTTTAAACCCAAAATATTGTAACAACCATCATGAGAATGCAGCATATCTTTGAGAATTCATACTTTACATTACGGAAATTCCACTTCTCCAAATTTTAGGAGAATGATGTTTGGCGTTTGAGCGTTACGGAATCATTGCACATTTCATTCGAAACTCATTAATTTCCGTGCGTCTTCTTTGCTCGATTTCGTTCTAAGCGGTCTCGTTATCATATACCTTGAGTGGACGCCAACTACTGTTAGCTATAAGTTTTCTTTGAACATTTATTAAAGTTTTATTACGTCGTTTGTACATACAATATTCATGTATGAAATAAAGTATGATTACAATTATTACCAAGTCAAAATTCACTCTATCAGACTTGTACACGTACTCTGTCCAAACAGGGCTCTTTGAGTATAACACACAGTCTCCGCCTGTCGCCTTGTATATCTCTTTTGCGTAAAGTAAGTGCATGCATGTTTTTATTTAATCAAATGCATACTTATATATTATTATAAAGAACTATAAATGGTTTGAGCCTAAAATGGCTCTCTTAAATCAACATTGTCATTTTACTTTAATTCTTTGTTTTATTTGAACAAATATACATTTGAAGTTTTTTCATAATTTTGATTTTAGTGCCCACAATTTAAAAATATGACATCATAAAGTTGACCTTTTCCCGCCATTTTCGCATTTGTAGCATAAAACGGCTTGTTTTGAACCAGTTTTTCTTTTAGGAAACAATGAGCGACTGCTTGAACAAACAAAATATTTTCACCAAAGATGTATCTTTCCAATACTTATAAGTGACAAAAAGTTTGTTCTTGTTCAAAGAATTGCTCTATATTTCCGATTCGAAAAAGGATAAGAAAAGTGTCAATTTTTGACTAATTTTGATTGATTTATAAAAACAGCGTCACTTCTGACGTCATATACTGCCAGAGAGTGCATATAAATCAAATAAATAGGTGAAAAACATATTTTATGTCAACTCTTTTATAAAATAACACAACAAATTAATGTACCTGAATCACTTTAAAATAAGCGAATTATGGGGGCCAAATTTGACTAATACCATATATAGTTCTTTCCAATGTTTATCATACGTGTGTTGAACCAGAATAATTGAGGATTGTTTTTAAAATGATGGAGGCAGTAATTTCTCTTGATGTGGAAAGGCGGTAAAGCCTATATCCGTTAGCTTTTACTATGTCATTTCCTTTTTTTTTTTTTTTTGTCTTCGATGTTTTAAAATGAAATAATTGTACAAACGTAATTTGAATTTTAAATCATTTTTACCAAAACTTTCGATATTTTTATGTAAGTCAAAAAAACTTTATTGTTGTTCTTTGCATTTTCGAGCTGGATGTCGAAAATACAAGAGCTCCATGTGTCAGGTTTATCCATTGCGTTATAAGGGCCCCGCAAGGATTTGCGGGTGCCCTATAATAATCACTCTGTCTGTCCGTCTGTCACTCTTCCGTCCACAAATTTTCTGGTTTTTTTTTCTAATAACTAATTTTTATGGTTATCCAATCAAGTTCAAATTTGGTATGGTAGTTCAGTAGGCAGAAATACATATTTTGATGCTAAGTTTGGTTCTCTATGTCTTCTGGTTTGGAGCTTGGGTGGTGGGGTAGATTCATTAACTATGCATAAGAATGAATGGGCAAAGAGAGATAACTGCTGAGAATGTTACCATTGTATACTTGGAAGACTGTGCAATATTTGTCCCTTGGGATTAATTAACCTTTCACAGGAAAGAAAATCCTAAGGTTTATCTTTATCTGTCACATTGAGATTATTTACTGCACTGCCTGTGTCTGCAAATGAACTTTGTTTTGAAGTTAATGTCAATTTTGAATGGTGTGTAGTACTGTGTACATTCTTCATCATGTTCATATCACTTAGGTTTCGTTTTAAAGTACCCGGTAAAGGACTATGTGCGGTATGGTCAAATATCTGCCCTCTATTTCAACCAATTTTTAAATAGTATCGTATAAAAATGAAATCTTCACAAATCATTGTAAAGAGGATGCCTTTAACTTTAATCTTGATTTAAGGATGACGTTTACTCAGAATGAAAAATAAAATCCACTGATGATAATGAAAAACCATCCATTGTGTGTTATAGACCTTTGCTTGTATTGTTATTTTTCACTTTCAGAAAAGTAGGTCAATGACCTTCTTTTTGAGTTAATGGCCATTGAATATTTATTGAAAATTCAAGAAAAATCCCATAAAATTTTACACTACGTTTGAGATTTTCTTAATTATAAAAATATTACAAATAATTAAACACTTTAAAAAATAAGATACAGTTAACGAATGGTAATGGCACTAAATAAGTTCACAACATTAAGATTTCAGCATCAATATTTAAAAATAATTCAGTCCGAATTTCCTCTATCAGTTTTCAAATCCCTACCCATTTTTGATTCAATTTTACAAAAAATTGAATGATGATAATACAAAAACATTTATGATATTGAACTACTTATATTGACCTTATTCTGTTGGCATAAAATTTATATGAGGTCAATGATCAAAATTTTGAGATATGATGCCTTTTATCGTTTTTAAGCATTTTTCAATATTATTATTATTCGTGCCATAAGATTATTTTAATGAATAAGTGAGATAAAACCAACGGAAAATATGCAAAATTACGTAGACTTAAATATAAAATCCTAACTTTTAATATTAGACTACTGCCAAAAAACTTTCAGCAGAAAACAGAATTTGCAAAATTTAGTCCGAATTTCCTCTGTTTGGCTAAAAGTCAATTTTCGTTTGAGCATAATTCCATAATAAAGTAAAACTATTGAAGGTTTTGTCAATAATAATCCATTTCATAAATACTTTTTGTGTTTAATACAAATTTTACTCATTACATTGACCTTTATAACAATCGGAATTTGAGAACTCAAACCCTGAGTAAATAACACCCTTAAGTCATCATTGCTCACTCGCTGTTTATCTATGACGTCACCTAAATGACCTAATTCCCGCAAATTTGCAAACAAATGAAGATATTCTCATTTTTGCTCTATATTTTGCATTCGGAAGTATAGAGCGCAGGTCTGCTCAAGTGCGATTTTAACATATGTTTTTCTTCAGATAGTTTTACATATCATACTAAAAAATGGTACTTGAGCAAGCCTGCGCTCGATGTTTCCCAGTCGAAAAATCATCGGAAAACACCCATATTTTGCCACAAACCATCAATTTATCAAAATAATGCAATATTCATGACGTCATTTCTACATTATGACGTCACTGTGGTGATAACCTTTTACACCTTTATTTCCAATAATGATTTTAACTATATTTCACCTTATTTTAAAGCTCTTTCTAGAACTTTGATTTTAGGGGGCAAAAATTGCATAAAACCGCACTTAGTCTTTTATTCTGACTTTAAAAACACCGCTCTGTCACGACATACCTGCGCAGGAGTACAATATGACCAGATAATTACTGTTTTATAACTACTGTTTTTATAATTAGTCTTAACATGTCCAAATTATAACATAACAATTATACAAATTAAAACATGTCATAATTATAATATAGGCCTATTATAATTATGAATTATTCACAGTTTTAGTGTATACATTTTATGCAGAAAATTTTACCAAAAACAGGGTAAAAATAACGTTTTTTGAGAGTGTAGCCCTCCACACCCAAAAACCAAAAATAATGGTGGAACCCCCTACCTTTACAAAAAAAGTCCCTTGATCCACCGCTTTATTATTATTACCAAACTTAGTCCTCAGTATCACGATGATAAATTTTTATTGGTCAAACCTCACGACACTAATTTGGAGATTGTGAACCCACGATGAGATGAAGTAATAAGGGGGTCAAAGTTATGGTAATAGCGAGCGCAGCTCGACGGCGCGAAGCGAGCTCTACCAGCAAGGCCAGCGTGAATAGAAAATTCGGACTAGTTGCACATTAATCTACGGATTTTTTAGGCGTCAGTAAATCGGACCAGTAATGCCTTGTTTTAATTGTCCCAGTAATTCCCTGTAAATATTGTTTCCTATTTCACACTCTCACGAGAACAAGATAAAAGACTATGTACATCATGCATTGTAAATAAAATAATTCCATTACATAAGACTAACAGAGTTGCCGTTCCTTCGAGTGACGTCACAATCGATTTCTTGCACATTGATCCCACAGAATTTTTCGGCGTCAGTAAATTTCGACCCACAATGCAATTCCTCAATGTTGGTCGATCTCACTAGACTGGATTCCTTCTCGCGAGAATCAAAGTAAAACTTTTGAGAAACAGATAAATTGTGTAATTTCAAGAATATCATGCTTTTTAAGTAAACAAAACAGAACATTTCACTGAGGTTTTCTTCAGGGTTTTTTCAAAGACACAGCAGACACTTGACCGACGTGAACTTTGAAGTCACAATAAGGGGAAATTACCCTAAGTAGTTATTGTAAATCTGCTGAAATATAAATACCAAAATCTTCTCAAAATCTTGCAAAGCTAACAAATGGGGACATCTTTTTTTTTTAATAGGAAACAGTTGTTACTTGTTCTCATTTGGATGAATGTTCACATTTATTTTATTCACTATATATTTACAGTAATTAATTTCCAAGAACGTTTGTTAGTTTACTTAATATGCAATGACAAGAGAAGTAACTCTTGTTTATGTTTTACTTATCTCCCCCTAAGGGAGCTCTTCATCCTGTAAAGTTACTTTTAGTGAACGAGTTGAATAAAGCACATGGTCTAACAATGGTAGCAGAGCGTGGTTGAAAGAAAATTGGTGATTCCTAGTGTTAGAAACAGTGTAAGCGAGGTGTGACAATTAATTACTTGTTATTCAGAGTTTGATAAATGTGAAAAACAGTGGTGTTAGTGGACTGAGAAAATGTCAACAAAAATCAACCCCCCTTTGTACAATCCTAAAATCAAAAGATATGAACTCTTCAAGCAAGAACTTTTAGCATGGAAAGAGGTCACTGAGTTAGATAAAAAGAAACAAGGTGTTGCTATAGCATTGTCTCTTCCTGAAAATGATGAGTCCCAGATAAGAGAAAAAGTGTTTGATCAGCTGAATTTGGAGGATCTCAAAAAAGAGACAGGTTTGAAAACATTGATAGAATTTTTGGACAAACATTTGGCCAAAGATGATTTAGCAGATAGCTTAGAGAAATTTAGAGACTTTGAAGATTTTAAAAGGTCTGATGGACAATCTGTCAATGAATACATTTCCATTTTTGATGCTAAATACAGAAAAATTGAGAAGAAAAATATGAAATTACCTCCAGAGATTTTAGCATTCAAATCACTCAAAAGATCACAAATTAGCAAAGAAGAAAGAATGATTGTTTTGACGGGAATGAATTTTGAAAATAAAGAAACTCTGTATGAGGAAGCTAAGAAATCCCTTAAAAAATTCAAAGGTGAAACTTGTGAAGGACATTCTTCTTCTACACCAATGTCTATTAAACTTGAACCAGCATTCCTTGCAGAGAACGAAGAAGCGTGATGGCAGCTGGATATGCTAGAATGAGGAACAACAAATTTTATCGAGGAGGGGGAAAAAGTGAGCAGATGCGGGGCAGAGGATTTCAATGTGGCCAAAGTAGAGGCTTTTATCGAGGTCAGCATGGGGGACAATTACGAGCAGGCAGTTCAGCAGTTAAAAAGAGTATGCATCCATCAGGACAAGATGGAAATGTGTTGACATGCAAGTCTTGCGGGTCATATAGACATCTGATGGCAGCATGTCCTCATAGTTGGGAAAATATGGCAAAAGTAAATGCATGTTCAACTGAAGAAGAAGAATTCGTACTGTTTACAGGTTACCAACCAAAGGAAATAAGACACCTGGGGATGGAAGCTAGAAATTGTGCAGTCCTAGACAGTGCCTGCAGTAGTACTGTGTGTGGTAGTGCATGGATCAACACATACATCGATTCACACAATGATTTGGACAAAAATAGAGTTAAGAAAACTGAAGGCAGAAAAATGTTTAAGTTTGGAGGGGGGACTCGTCTGAAATCTGAAGGAGAATTTGCAATTCCAGCTCGTATAGCAGGGAAAGATGTGACCATAATAACTGATGTTGTTGATTCAGACATTCCTTTGCTGTTGTCAAGAACGGCTATGAAAACTGCTGGTGTGAAGTTGAACTTAGAGGATGACACAGCGGAGATTTTAGGGAAAACAATGAACCTAAATGTGACCTCTTCTGGTCATTATTGTATTCCCATAGATAAAGCAGAAATGATACCTGTTGAGGAAGTTTGCTCAGTCAGGATTGATGATGTAGACCGAAAAAAGAGATACTCAACTCTGTTAAAACTGCACCGACAGTTTGCGCACCCACCAAAGAAACGACTAGTATCCCTCTTACAGGATGCAGGTGCTTGGCGAGACAACTTTGACGAGGATCTTGAAAAAATAGAGGAGAGATGTGATGTGTGCAAGACCTATGCAAGAACCCCTTCACGGCCTGTTGTGTCATTTCCAATGGCGACTTACTTTAATGAGAAGGTGGCCATGGATCTGAAGTACTGGAGAGGAAAGTGGATCTTACATTTGATTGACATGTGGTCCAGATACACAATTTCCATTTTTATCCAGAGGAAAAAGACAACTGATGTCATCGATAAAATCATGTCTCACTGGATAGGGATATTTGGTGTTATGGGTGCAATTATGACAGATAATGGAGGAGAATTGAACTCTGACGAAATGCGAGAAGTGGCATCCATTTTGAACGTCAAAGTGTGCACATCCGCAGGTGAAAGCCCATTTCAGAACGGCTTGTGTGAACAGGTGCACTCCGTAACGGATATGATGCTAACAAAATTGGAACAGGACTACAAAGATGTAAATGAGCAGAGCTTGTTGTGCTGGGCTAACATGGCAAGGAATGTATTACAGATGTGGAACGGCTTTAGTAGCCACCAGCTTGTGTTTGGATGGAACCCCAATCTACCCAACATTATGACAGACAAGTTACCAGCTTTAGAAGGCCGTACAGTGAGTGAGACTTTTGCTAAACATCTGAATTTACTGCACAGCACCAGACGAGCATACATAGAGGCAGAAGCTGATGAGAGAATCAGACGGGCATTACTGAACAAAGTGAGGGCAGCTGAACAATGTTATGAAAATGGAGATTTGGTGTACTACAAGCGTGAGGGTAGAGACAGATGGCTTGGACCTGGTAGAGTTGTGTTTCAGGATGGAAAAGTTGTTTTTGTTCGCCATGGGGGAGTTTTTGTTCGAGTGTCCCCTAACAGATTACAAAAAGCAACCGCAGGCTGTACTCAAGTAGAAGAGAAGATATCAAACACTGAAACTACAGGCACAAATAAAGAAAGAACACCACACCAAGGAAAAGCAAGTGAAAAGCAACTTAAAAAGTGTACAGTTTCTGAATACCTGTCAGAGAACAAAGAAGAACAGAAGTTACCTTTACCTCCTCAACGCAATTTTGCATTAAAAACAAATGACAGCATTCAGTATAAGATGGGATCGGAGGATGAAAATTGGATAAAGGCAACAATTCTTGGCAGAGCAGGCAAAGCTTCTGGTAATAACAGAAATTGGTATAATGTAAAAGATGTTGAGAGTGAAGAACAAAAGAGCATAGACCTAAGTAGGCTCCCCTGGGAAAGAATCAGCGATGAATGTGTTAATTCTACAACATGTGAAAATACAAGCTGTGACAATATATCCCTAGCTAAACAAAATGAACTAGAGAAGCTCAAAAACTTTGACACATACACTGAAGTTCTGGATGAAGGACAAAATAGACTATCTACAAGATGGGTTATCACTTCAAAAGAAGAACAAGTAAGAGCAAGACTTGTAGCACGTGGATTTGAGGAGGAATTTGATATTCCAAGAGACAGTCCGACAGTTGGAAAAGGGGGTCTTAAGATATTTTTGACAATAACAGCAAGTAAATTCTGGGATGTCAAAACCACAGACATTAAGTCAGCTTTTTTACAAGGAAAAAAACTTGATAGAGATGTTTATCTTCAACCTCCAAAGGAAAGTATCACTCCTGTAGGAATGATATGGAAGTTAAAACACTGTCTTTATGGACTGAAAGATGGTGCCAGACAGTTTTACTTAAGTGTTAAAGAAGAACTTGATAAACTCGGCTTTGAACAGTGTAGCGTAGACCCGGCTCTCTTCTACGGATGGAAGGCTTCATGGAATCATCTGCTCTCATGTTGATGATTTTCTCCATGCTGGGGACGAAATCTTTGAGGGGCAGATTTGCAGGTTTCGAGAGAGGTTTTCAGCAGGAAAAATTGCTGAATGCCAATTTCCATATATTGGTTTCTACGTTAAGCAAACTCAGGAAGGTATAGAACTGGATCACACTAGTTACATGGAGAAGTTACAAAGTATAGAGATTGATCCCCTGAGAGCATATCAGAAGGAAAGTCAGCTAAGCACTGAAGAACAGACTGCATACAGACAGATCATAGGGCAGATCAATTGGGCAGTGCAGGGGTCAAGACCAGACCTTGCATTTGAAATGATAGACATGAGCACTAAGCTAAGAAGTGGAAACATGGCAGACTTAATCAGAGCAACGAAAACCATAAATAGGCTTAAAGACTTCAAAAGTATTCTTAGATTTCCAGCTTTAGATCTCACTTCAGTGAAGATAGTGACATTTACCGATGCATCTCTAGGAAACCTGAATGATGGAGTGGGAAGTACTCAAGGAGTCATTATCTGGATTATGGATAGACAAGGGAAATGCTGTCCCCTTTTCTGGCAGGCTAAAAAGATAAGAAGAGTTGTCCGTTCCACGCTAGCAGCAGAGGCGCTTAGTCTACAAGAAGGACTGGAGGCAAGTTTTTACTATCGACACATGTTAGAGGAAATTTTAGGAGTCCCCAGCAAATCCATTGAAATTTATGCATTTATAGACAATAAGAGTGTGATAGAATCTGTGCATTCGACAAAACTGGTGGAGGACAGGAGACTTCGTATTGATATCGCTGCATTGACTGAAGCAGTTACTCAAGGAGATGTGAGGAAAATTCAGTGGTGTTCTGGACAAAAACAGCTCGCAAATTGCCTAACAAAAGCAGGAGCAAATGGTTTATGTGTTTTGAAGATTCTTCAGACAGGACGGATGTTGCCAGACTTTGTGTTTTAAATGGACAGAATTACTGTTATTCTTAAACCAGACACATTCTAATTAATTCTGAACTTTTGTCATTTTTAGTTTTGTTTACCTGTACATTATGCTCAAAAAAGAGAAAAGTATAATTAATATTAGTTTACTTAATATGCAATGACAAGAGAAGTAACTCTTGTTTATGTTTTACTTATCTCCCCCTAAGGGAGCTCTTCATCCTGTAAAGTTACTTTTAGTGAACGAGTTGAATAAAGCACATGGTCTAACAACGTTTTTTAAAAGGGGGTGCGGTAGCATCATTCAAAAAATATTTACAAGCAAAACTAGAAACCTGACCAGTCAGGAAGGGCCCAGCTATGACAATTAATATAGAGAAGTGGAAAAAAACTTTGAATTCCATCCTCTCTATATTGACAATGATGAAAAATAAATGCCCGGCATAAGATGTAAAGAACTGCAATATATATAAGGTGGTAAAAAAAATATGAAAATTATAAGTAACAACTGTATTTTTAAAATTTCAAGATAATTCCTGAATGTCCAAAAACTCTAAAGAGTAACCTTGTATCTGCATAAAACAGGGATAACTTCACGTATTATAAAAAAAAACTAAATTAAATGTGTATTTTAAAAAAGTTTTAAACATGTGTTTTATAAAATGCAAACCTTCAGTGAATGCATTGTAATCATACAGAATTCAGTGAATACATTGTATCACACAGGGTTGACCTCAACTTCAAAACAAACATCAGTTGCAGACAAAGGTGTTCATTAATCTTCATATGACAGATAGAGATAAGCCTCTAAATTTTCTGCAGCAGGCAAGATAATTCATCCCAGGGGATTAATTGTTCTGCTCTCTCATCCTTTTCTTCTAAATTTACAATAAGATTTTTTTTCTTCAGAAATGACAGAATGGGGTTATTATTTGATTACCTGTTATAATTAACAGCATAAAGGCAGAAAAACTAAAATTAATAATTTAAAAAAAAATAAAATAGTGAAAAAGGATATCTTAATATACAAGGGTTGTCCAAAAAGTTCGTGGACAATCGCTTTTTTTGTCATTTTAAACGGGTTTATATATGCATATTGTTTACCAACATATTTGTCATAAAATTCCAAATCAGATTAAAGTAGTTTTGAATGTTTTCATTAAAATTAAACTTAAATTTTACTGTATTAAAGTGTCGCGAAAAGCACGAACGGCCCTTTGTCAAAATTGTCCAAACTTCGAGATTGAGTTTTCAGATAAGAATATTAACAGTATTTTTAATACGGGTAAAAACGTCAAAATATTCAACTGTGACGTAGTCAGAATTGTGAACGTCATTTTCATACGTCATTTAAAGCCGTTTTTAATTGAGCAGAGGATATTTCAAGGAGTTTACGGCAAGAACATGTCTTTGAAAACGCCAGAAAAAGCGACGTCGGCGGATCGCATGGAACAGCGCGCCATCATTAAATTCTATGTAGACTCGGGGAAAACACCTATCGAAACGAAACAAATGATGGAGAACACAAAAAGGCATCGACACATATCAAGATCACTAGTCTACAATCCGTGGGTAAACAAATGTACATATTCTTTGCTGATCGGCACGGAATGATTTTGGTCCACGCTGTACCCTCCGGTCAGACGGTGAATGCTGCATACTACTCCAAGGTAGAGAACTACCCATTTCATCACATTTAAATTGTAATTACAGATTTAAAAACGTCCATTTCGCTACATTTAGCATATCGTAATTCATAAATTTAATACCCGGACATTCTAATCTTAATTTTGATTTATTTAATTACTATATATTAATAAACCCACATATTCTAAAGCCACATACAGTGTACCAAACGAAACATTGGTTTTATTTATTACAGGTGTTACGCCGCGACTTAGTTAAGGCAATTAACAAAAAACCCTGCCATGGCTGTGGACCTTGGAAATATCATCCTACACCAAGATAATGCACCTGCACATACGGCAGCTTCCACGTGTCTGGAAATCGAACTCCTAGGATCCAATCTTCTTGAACACCAGCCATACAGTCCGGATCTTGCTCCGATGGATTTTGCAATTTTTCCTTTCATCAAATCACAGCTAAGAGGAATAAGATTTGAGAATTCTGATGAACTTAAATATGCTACTCGAACCATTGTATCTAAAATCGACAGTAAATGGTATTCGGATGTGTTCGATTCATGGCTAAGAAGGTGTGAGAAGTGTTTGCAGTCCAAAGGTGACTACGTTGAAAAGTAACAGAAACCAACGCGCTACGTACGACGTTATAAAAACGTCGTGTAACCGTCAGACTGGGCCGTGCGGCCTGTACAGGCAATGTTTTTGTAGTGATAACTACATTATGAGAATGTACATTGTTCTGAATTTTATACACATGCATAATTATAGTCTATATTAAAAAATTTTGATACTTTTCTAAATATAGCGTCGTTATTTAGAATGAAATCACATGTGTCCACGAACTTTTTGGACAACCCTCGTATATCTTGATTTTAGAATTCAATAAAATTATCATAAATCATTGTGTACGGTATTTTAACTAAAATAAAGTATGAATATTATATATTTTAAATCCATATTTCAAAGAATGTACACATTACTACACATCATTCAAAATTGACCTTAACTTCAAAACAAAGTTCATTTGCAGACACAGGCAGTGCAGTAATTAATCTCAATGTGACAGATAAAGATAAAGCTTAGGATTTTCTTCCTGTGGAAGGTTAATTAATCCCAAAGGACAAATATTGCACAGCCTTCCAAGTATACAATGGTAACATTCTCAGCAGTTATAATCTCTCTTTGCCCATTCATTATTATGCATAGTTAAGGAAACTACCCCACCACCCCAGCTCCAAACCAGAAGACAAGAAGACATAGAGAACCAAACTTAGCATCGAAATATGTATTTCTGCCTACTGAACTACCATACCAAATTTGAACTCGATTGGGCAACCATGAAAAAAGTTATTAGAAAAAAACAGAAAATTTGTGGACGGAAGTGTGACAGACAGAAGGACGGACGGACAGTGATTACTATAGGGCACCCGCAAATCCTTGCGGGGCCCTAATGAAAAAGAAATTCTCAAAATCAGGGAAATTCTAATCCGGGTGAGGAATGGGGAGTGCGTAGTATGCATTTAAGTCTTTAGTAGCTGCTCAATGGTATCTTATTTTCACATGTATAACATCCTCCCGGGGGGGGGGGGGGGTGTCCAAAACCGTTTTCCTCATATGATCAGCAAATTTTTTGTATACATAAATTATATTTTTTTTTAAACCGGGGGGGGGGGGGGGGGGGCTCTACAGTGTCTATGATAAGTTTTTTATATGTAAGTTTAAGAAAAATGTCTGCTGCAAGAAAAGAGGAAATAAACTGCAGTAAACATAATGTTAAAATCTTTATTATTCAACATCATTGTATCTGAGATGAATTCTATTTAAATAAATAAACAATCTTATAAATTATGAATAATGAAAATTTACTAGAAAAAATAGGCATGTTTATATTTTATTTTGCATTCAAATTCATTTACGTTACGTTGATACTTTTACATTGTATTTTTATTGATTTGTCATAATTTATTATTTGATCACATGCTGCGCTCGCCCCAACGGTCGCACCGTAAAACATATTAGGGTGATAAAACCGTGATATTTATTGGAAACACTAATTTGGAGATTGTGAACCCCAGGTGAGACGAAGTCAAAAATGGCCAAAGTTATGTTAATAGGTTTATTCTGCGTTCCCACAGTATGCTTAACTTTTTTCAACCCAATAAGAAAATGTACTAACCCCATGTAGAGAAATTGAGGTTCATTCTGCTGAGGTGAGAAGCTGTTGTATTGTTCAAAAATAGATATGCTGATCAAAGCGGATTGCATTTTACGTGCTGTCTCAAGAGCCCGTGGCGACATTTTCTGTACTGTTGCCATGCACTGAGAGTAACACGTCAATTGATGCTAAATACAAGGGCACCGCAAAACGGAGCATGATCCCCTCGCGAAATGAAAATATTGTGCGTGGATATGCATTATTTAAAAATAAACATGTTATTTAAAGACCAAATATTATCTTGTTAAAAAACCATCTGAACTAAAATGTTTTGTTTATTCCTATCCTCATGCACGCTCTGTTTGTATCCATGGGGGACGATTGCATTTACATGGTTGTACAATTGCTCCCATTACTAGGAAAATACACCACACACGTGTTAAACTTTAGTAATATAGTCTAATAAATTCTCCTTATCCAGTGACATACATTACGCCTGTAGACAATTAGCGTAGGCAAATCTAAAGCAATATGAGCTGCATTTTTCATGTTATTTTTTTTTTTACAAAAATGTTCTTTTCTACTAAAATGACAAAACTATCATGGTTTAAAATTTCTGCTATCCATATTTCCGTGGAAAAGGCTGTTAAGAAGCCTTACTTGGTGCAAAATTGAATTAGTGTCGTCCTGTACAAAAATTGATTTGCTATATATTCCTTAGAAGATCATAACAGATCATACTCCAGATTATACTCCTTCCATAGATGGAATAGTTGCAGACAGTCATGTTCAATATGTGCATGCATCAGATGAAGTTATGGATGGTCCAGATCTGAAATGATGCCAATTGTTAATACATCTTTGCAGAAGGATAATGGAAAACTTGCTGCCCATTATTGGAGACCACTAGAGGACCAATTTCATAGATTTTCAACACGACATTTTTCAACAGCAGCAGTGAGAAGGTCGTCACTCCCCCGGTCTCTGTGGTTCCCAGCACTGACAGTAGCAGTGAGAAGGTCGTCAGTCAATCAATCTCAGTGGTTCCCAGTACTACTTCAACCATTCACCCTCGAGTGCAATTCCTAATTGCCACCCCAAGTGAGACCGCTAGCCGTAATGTGTCCCACTGTACAGGAACTGATAAGGAGACCAGTAACACCAACACTGTCGGGAGCAAGCATGGGAACGATGACTAAAAGCTACTCACAATGATTTTGGAAAGGACAAAGCTGAAGTTTTAATTTTTCTGCAACCCATTGCAAGATCAATCAAAGTACTGAAGTACTGACGGGAGTTGATTTTATCAATTATTATTTAAGAATCAACGATAAAGTTATTTTACATGGCAAGTGGTTTCATATATTTATTTGATTTACACACATATTTAATAATATGAATACTCGGACTCTTCCGAAAAGAATTTCGAGAAAACCCCATATGAATCATGTCGTGAAATATTTCAAGATACTATTAATTCCATCAACGTACGTATCAGTAATCGAAATATTTCTGGAAAATTGTATGGATCTAAGCAATATGGAACTCTAGCTTCGTTCAACCAGACGCTTGGCTGTATCCGTTAATCTTCGACAAGTAAGGGAAATTATCTGCTTGTCTAAGATTTACGGAAACCACTGATCGTCTGGTTGAACGATACTAGAGTAAACTCTTGCGTAGGAATACATACATGTACCACTACAAAATAATGTTTCAATTGTTTCCTACCATTTAAAATCTGACTATTTTCAAAGTATCAATAAGGTAGTACAAAACAGTATCCGAAAACATTCACTTCGGAAATCCTCGCGTCAGTCAAACGTATACGAGATGCAAATTTTCAGGCTTTATAAACAAGTGCAGACGATAAGTATAGGCTACATGTAAATGAGATGCTGCGTCTACGAGACTACCACGGGAGAATCCAGGGGGTGCAGTCAAGAAATTCCAATCGAGGCACACATTTTCGAAAGCAAAAGCAAAAACCGGTAACTTTTAATGACCATAATTATTTTTAAACATTGCCGTCTGAACCTGCTGATGAGGAAGATGTAACGTTATGCGTAGAAACCGAGAAGGAGTGGAGAGAAGGACGGCGCATTGTGAAGGTGGGGTATTTTTCAAAACAGCTGTTTTGTTATTTATGCAACCCCCCCCCCTCTTCATTTAAAAGACACTGTGCGTGAAAGAAGATATGACAGAGGCTCCGTACTTCACGTACAGTGCACCAACTGCAGCGCCGTATACCCGTCGAAACAGGGAAGAGGGGACCTACTGGAGCCTTTCGACATAAACACCAAAGCTGCTCTCGGAAATATTTTAGTCAATTTGAAATTATTTTTTAATTCTTAAAGATGTGGTGACAGATCATTGAGCCCCTCCCCAGAAACATTGGGTAAAATATTATTGATATGTATTATTAAAAAATCATGCATTATGTGCGCTAAAACAAGTCAAAGCCTTACTGCATTTAATTATATACAATCGTATTCATCGTTGAAATACCAATTTACCTGTACATGTATGTAACATTTTGGTGTAGAGACGAGTGCACTTGAGGCCTCTTTTATATTGACCATTCAAAATTGTGCTTGCGGATGTGACGTAAAACATTATTTATTCTGCAGGCCTAGTTGCACGTGTCGTCTTTTTTGAAAATCCCAATAATGAATTACAAATGTGTATGCATAAGGTTTGGAGCATCTTTCCAAATCAAGGGTTTCTGATCTGCACCCCTCCTCACAAGGAGCAGAGTGGACGGAAAACACTTGGCTAGTGAAGATGGGTTCGGAAAGGATTGTCATGAAATTGATTTTCGTCCAAATTCGCCCTTTCCGTACTATAAGTTAACTCAAAGTCCATGAACACGATAAATATGTACAACCTAGGCCTATGTTGCTTTTATTTGGAAGCGGTATGGTATGTGCATGTATTTATCAGACTAAGTATTGAATTGATAAAATTGAGTTGATTTAATTTAAAAAAGACACATAACAGTAAAATCAGAGACAGATTGACAAGTGAGCACGTCTACTGTAGAAGCCGTTACCCAGTCATTACGTAAGCTCACATTCAGCTGTACATGTACAGTACGAGTATAGGTTTTTAAAAAAACCCAGCTTTTGACGAAAAATATATACCGGTATATGGAATATGTATATAAGGTATATAGATATTTATGTTTTAACACAAACCAACTTACCACGCAAGTAGAAATACTAATGATGATTACGGCAATAGGCCATTGATTAACTGTACAATGATGATCAGTCAGATCAGACGAATCATAATGCTGTACATACATGTATTTATGTAAACATGCATGTGGGAAATCATAAACAAGATTGAAAAAAATATATATGTAATACATATGTGCATGATAATGCACAAACAGCTCTTAAATTGAATTCAAATTTAAAATAATTTTTTGTACACTTATACAGGAATGATTCATGTAGGCATGGGCCCAACACATCTTGTGAATTTTCTGAGGCAATGCAACATTCCTCCACCCTCAGAACCATTCATACGAAAACATGCAGCAAAAGTAGGAAAGGCTATCACAGCTGAGGTTGAGGAAAAGCAAACATCAGATACAGTAAGTAAAAGTTAAACACAAAAAATCAAGAGATTGTTTCGGATGAGGTCCTTATAAAAGTCCATAGGGGACATGCCTTAAAGGAGCTGCTAGAGACATTTTCCAGCACATTATTGTTACCAAACAGCAGAATCAAAATCCAGATGATCCTTCCAAATGGCTCGGTTGAACTAGCGCATGATGAAGGGAGTGTAACACGGTACTCCTTGACTGAATTTTGGGAATAATTTTACGCGACTTGCATAGTTGGTAAGGACTGCAAGGTTCCCTATTTACGGCATGACTTTGGTCATCAGCAATGGGAAGATTATAAAATATGGATTTAAAGAATTTGGAAATTTCCCCGTCTACATAGCTCGGCCATTTATGGAATACTGCATAGTAGGAGAAGCGAAAGCAGGCTTAAAGGATATCAGTCCATCTGAATATCCCGATATGTTCCAGTCAACAAACAAACTTAAATAATTTATAAAATAAAACACAAACACGTATGTTAGGATGTGAAGCGCTCCGAAGTGCAGTTTAATTATTCATGAAAATACACGTTTTCTTCTTTATCTTCATTCCTACAAAATAAAACAAAATTTTAACATAATATACTGACTTGAGTTAGTTTTTATTCAGTTCATGACAGCACCTGTAAGCATGAGTATTCTTAATTTCTTCAAACGAAAGGTATTGTCCAAACCAAATTCAGCGGTAGCGGATATTCTGGGTCCTGAATCGCTGTCTGAGGCAAACGAAAACGTGCGTAAAATTATCGACACCCCTAATAAATCAGCGGAAATGCCAAAAACACCTGGATAAAAAAAAAAACGTGAGAAATATGCTGTATATTCTCCTAAGGATCGGGCGGCAATTGGAAAGTTCTGTGCTGAAAATGGACCCGTCGCGGCCGTTAGAAAATTTAGCAAAGATTGTCCATCGTTATCGGAGAGTAGAGTTCGTGGAATGAGAAAAAGGTATCAGGAATCCTTGGTGTCACGGAAACGAAAGCTTGATTTTGACAAAAATGATTGTGATGTGACAGAAATATATTTCTAAAAAAACGTGGACGACCGTTCTTGGTTGGTAATGAACTGAATAGTAAATTACAGAAATACCTGTATGTTCTTAATACGCAAATTGTTATTTGTATAAGGGTATAATAACTGGAAAAGACAAAACTTTGCTTTACGAAAATGGTGGACATCTTGATCTGACCAAAAGTTGGGCTAAATCGCTTTTACAGCGAATGAATTTCGTGAAGCGCCATGGTTCAACTACTTGTAAGAACGATAAAGTTAAACAGTTGAAGAACTCAAAGATGAATTTCTTGAACGTTTTGAAAAAACCGTGACATAGTATAACATTCCTTCTGACTTGATCATAAACTGGGACCACGCTGGATTAAATATTGTGCCCGTGTCAAACTGGACAATGGCTTCGGAAGGATCAAAGCGTGTCGAAATAGCGGGGCTTGGAGATAAACGCCAGATTAAGGCCGTCTTCGCAGGGACATTCTCAGGTATTCTTTGTTCTTTTAATTACTGGTACAATTAACGCTAACGGTAAGGCTGTGGCACATTAAACGTATTTATTTATGCAGTTAAATAAAAGTCGTAATTTTCACTTCAGGCAAATTTTATTGATTTTACATATTTCATATGGACATAATTTAGAGATCTAATCATGAATGTAACACTCTCTCTCTCTCTCAACGAACGTCAATCCCACCAGCGTATATATACAAACACATACTAGTATTTAAAATCTATTACAACTCCCACCAACATTGACCCGTATGAAGAAAAATGATTCCAAAGCATCTGTTGTAAGATAAGTTATTAGAATATTTGTTTCCTAATATTGTAGAGTTGAACATCAATCGGAAAACAATACCAACAGAGTTCATAAGATATTGCGATACAGCAAAGGAACGCCGGCCGTTGGAAGGAGTTGATTTTCAGGCGGACTTTACAGTGCTAGTCAACGACTCATACCAAGAGCTGATGAGTACCGCAAGAATCCAACCGATCATCGCATCATTCAAGAGTAAGCTCAGTATTCATATTGAGGAAGCACTGAAAAAACTTAAATCTGAGGAATAACTTGGTTACTCGAATGTCAGATATTTCTTTTAGCTTTAACCTAGCTCAGCCTGCGCAGTATAGATGTACATGTATGTACGTCTCATTTTATATATATATATATATATATATATATATATATATATATATATATATATATATATATATATATATATATATATATAATAAAAAAATAATAGAAAGCCGATTCAAAACTCTACCGGTTTCACCTGCCCTTACCTACAAGAAGGCCACCAGTTCAAGTTCAAAAACGGCAGAAATTTTAATATACATTCCTCTATTACATGTGAAAGTTCCAATCTAATCTACGTTATAACATGTACAGGATGTGGAGAAAACTATATTGGTCAAACCGGGGATACCCTCAGACATCGAATGACCGTCCATCGACAACAAATTACCTGTGCACGGCTGTTAGCGGACATCTCAGAAACTGTGCCAAGAACATTTTTCCGAACTTTACAGTGTGTCCTATCTATAAATTTTATAAAGCAACAACCGAAAAAGAGCGTGAAACAAAAGAAAAACATTTCATTTCATTATATAAACCAAAACTGAATGCATTATAATTATGAATGTTTGAATATATTTTATGTTTTTCTTGTACAATTATAGAATATTTGAATATATTATATGTTTTTCCCGTACTATTACAAAACGCTTAAACTATGACGTCATAATGAACTCTGAAAAGCGCAACATATACTTGATGTTATATGACGTCAAAATGATCATTTGAAATGTATGTATGTTATGTATCTATGGTGATTGTTCAAAACTCCTGAAGATTATAATGAAACCGGTAGAGTTCTGAATCGGCTTTCTGTTATTTTTTATTATTTAATACTTGTGTGGATTAACTTTACTAATTTTGGATTATATACGACTACACAAGATGCTGACAGGAAAACAAAGGAATTGTTGCGCAAATGTTGAAAATTTCATGCAGTTTATGAAAGAAAATCTGCAAAGGATTACAGAGAGACTTGATTCCATTACAGTGGAATTACAGGAAATTAAATGCCATCTACAAGTAAGTGACGAATATAAACATCTTGAAAAACTGCAAAAAGATACCGAAATTATACGGAATTCTGTTCAAATACTAGAACCGCAGACAGATGTTATTTTACAAACCTTGGATGACCGTAGGAATGATACAGAAATCAATTCTGTCTATCAACAAGCAGAAACGATTGAATATCAAGTAAAAGATAAAAACATTCAGTTCTGGAACCAGAAATTAAAGTTACGCCGAATAGCATTTTGGAATATGGTAAAAAATGCCGAAAAATCAAAAATCTATCAATCATGGCTAATGTCCGGACCTACTGTCATACCAAGAAAACTTCAAATTCCGGAAATTAGAGGAGAACCGGAGAATCAAAGAGTTCGGAGAGAAAAACTCGTCTTGGAGAAATTCAATACTGAAATTCATCTTTTACATTGTACCACTAATAAGTGTTTAGAAATTGGTTACCGTTTTTGAGATATCTGGGAAAAATCGTTTTTATATCCGGTCCTAAAGCTCCTTTTAGGGTCCAGATAACAAACAATAAATGGTTATACATTGTTAAGCTCAATATTTTGAGCATCGTTTGTTCAATATTGCTTTCCAAAGTTTTCCTCCATTTTGAGATATTGAACATCAAAGCTTTAGACTTCTGGCCCCTTAAAATCCCTAATTACGTAACATAAGAGTAAATGATTGCCATGTACATGTACATAACATTAGAATGAACATAATTGCTTCTACAACGTATCGAAAAATATTTAACAGTAAAAAGTTATCATTAAAAGACTTTAGAGCCCCCTCAGCCCCTTATTAGAAGGGCCAGCCCCTTTTTCATGATTTCAAATGAAAGCTCTTGTCAATTCAAACACATTTTGTTCAAAAGTGTTTACAAATTTTGTACCGTTCTCGAGATATCTGGAGAGGGTCGTTTTAGGGGCCAACCCTGTAACTCCTTTTAGGGACTGCATAACAAGGAAATTATGGTTTCAGATTGTTAAGCTCAATATTTTGAGCACCTTTTGCTCAATATTGCTTATCCAAATGTTTCTTCATTTTGAGATATTGAGCATCAAAGTTTTGGACTTCTGGCCCCTTAAAATCCCTAATTACGTTACATAGGAGTAAATGATTGCCATGATTAGGATAATGACCTAAGAATAAACATAATTGCTTCTATAACGCATCACAAAATATTTCACAGTAAAAAGTTATCATTAAAAGCATTTAGAGCCCCCTCAGCCCCTAATTTGAAGGGCCAGCCCCTTTTTCATGATTTCAAATGAAAGCTCTTGTCAATTGAAACACATTTTGTTCAAAAAGTGTTTACAAATTTTGTACCGTTCTCGAGATATCTGGAGAGGGTCGTTTTAGGGGCCGACCCTGTAACTCCTTTAAGGAAGGAGTCTTTTCATTATCAAACATACTTCTTATAATAAGAAATGCATGAAATTTTGACACAGTCAAACGGATCATATTACTTAATGATTCTATCAGTTTAATTAATTTGACCTTTTTGTTTTCGGATAAAGGTCAGGTCAAGGTCACTACCTTTTTTCTCAACGTAAAGATTGATAAAAATAAGTGTAGCTCTTTATAGTTCTGTAGACATTTGTTTAAGATTTGAAGATTCAAATCTTCAATGAAATCATAGACCATGAGAGTGTCTATCAGCTTATACTACTAAATTGGAATAAATATTTATATTAAAATTGAGATTGCTTAGCCCGCATTTCCTCTAATTTTCTTAAATTTTGAAGAAATTTGATTATTTTTTTATGCTTCCAATAATAAAATATTTCTAATTTTTATGTATTATGAAGACTTTATATAAAGATATAAATTGACAGAAAAGCTAATATATTGACCGTTTCATAAGAGAGAAAAACTGATTTTAGTTATTTTTTCACAAAAATCAATGTATAGAATGGGCGCTTTAAAAAGCTTATAAAAATGTTATTTGATAGGCAAATCATATTTTAAAAACATATTCTGAAACCCAAGTATCATATTATTAGTTCACATTAGTAAAAAAAAATCCAACATTATTGTTACTGTTTTTAAAATGCTATAACAGACTCATTATGTATATATAATCTGCAGCAATTCTGAATTGCGCAACATATGATATTTTCCTACGCCAATATTACGCCAAAAATATAGTCCTTGTTCCATTCTAAACATTGATTACATTTTTCTATGCCAAGTTGTATGATAGTAAAAAAGAAAGAAAAATATACTATTTTAATTTCCTTTCATCTTGATTTAATGAACAATTAATCAAATTTACGTTTGACAAGTCGAAAACCAGAAAAGACTCCTTCCTTAAGGGACCGCATAACAAGGAAATTATGATTTCAGATTGTTAAGCTCAATATTTTGAGCATCTTTTGTTCAATATTGCTTATCCAAATGTTCTTCATTTTGAGGTATTGAGCATCAAAGTTTTGGACTTCTGGCCCCTTAAAATCCCTAATTACGAAACATAGGAGTAAATGATTGCCATGATTAGGTTAACGACCTAAGAATAAACATAATTGCTTCTATAACGCATCACAAAATATTTCACGGTAAAAAGTTATCATGAAAAGACTTTAGAGCCCCCTCAGCCCCTAATTTGAAGGGTCAGCCCCTTTTTCTTGATCTCAAATGAAAGCTCTTGATTTCATTAAGTTTTTTTGTTCTACTTGTTTTAACAAAATGCTTTCGAGAAAAGAGATATTGAAAGAAAACCAAGAAAAATCACGACGCCTTTTTAATCTTAATTTTCAAGCTCGGGCGAGCTTCGGCGCTCTTAAACATAAAGATGATTAATGACCATTAGACACTATTTCAATCTTTCGTCTATCAGCCCTGAAAAGTTCAACATCATATCTTAAATGGTAAAAGAGGAGTTGTCCGTACAAAATACCCCTATAAAACAGTTAAATCCACGATATCTCAAGACAGGAAGTGACGTCATCAACAAAAAAAAATTCCAACAAGGATCAGATCAATACCTATCAGAACTGAAAATTTGACGTAAATCAATTGAGCCGTTTCCGAGATATCGCGTGCACAAAATCGGTAAGAAAAAAAAAAATAATAATAATAGGGAAAAAGAAACCTAAGAAAAACAATAAGGTCTTCCGTTGGAAACGGAAGACCTTAATAATAAGAAGAAATCGTACGAAAACTATAAGGTCTTCCGTTGGAAACGGAAGACCTTAATAATAAGAAACAGTACGAAAACTATAAGGTCTTCCGTTGGAAACGGAAGACCTTAATAAGGTAAAATATTGAAATCACGCGTTCTTCGTTTTCTCGCACAGTTTAAAAGTGAAGCTTTCCATATTTCATCTATATAATGATTAACGTTATGCGCAGACCTAGAAAGGGTCTTGGGAATAAAACTGCCAAAAATTAAGGGTTTTTGAGGGGGCTAACCCCCCTCCCCCCCCCCAAAATAAAAAAAAGATAATTTTTTTTTTTTTTAATTGTAACTTTTATACTATTCATCTGATTTTTAAAATCTTTTCGGTTTATTGTACAGAGGAGAGAATACAATTTAAAAAATGTGGTCTGGGGGTTACTTTTTGACACCTTTTAGGAGTTTAAGGCGACTGAAAATGACTATTGAATCTTCAGCTGCCGTGTATGGCTTGATCTGTAGGGGAAAAATTTGAAACTCCCGATCCTTTCACTCAATTTTAAATAACAACTCATGTAAATGTACATCGGACCTCATTCTTATTGTCGGCCAAATCTTAAGCAGAATGAACAATTTATAATTAAAATCCTGAAATCAAACAGCACGTATTGATTGTACGGGGAATCAAAATGTACACAGTGCACGGGATGTAAGCAAACGTATAACTATTCAGATGCATGTATAACTTTTGAATTTTGTTAAATCAGAAAAGATATGCATTATTTCTGAATGTTGAAACTGTGAAAATTACAGTCATCGATTTAATACTGAATAAATTTACATGTTACGTGTTTCGTCATTTCTTCATTTATCAAGCATAATTATATCAATCCCATTTAATTCAAACAGTAGATTATCCTTGTAAACGACGTGAAAAAAAACTTTTAAAGCAGAAATACATGTGCAGAATGCATAACTAATTGTTTATCGACATCCTTGCGTTGGTGTAAACTGAACCCGCGATTTCTACTTTCGGTTTGCTTTCCGATCGCAGCTTTTGAAACTGACATGTTCCCCACTGTTCAATCACTTACTAACATTATTTAGACCTGACCTTTCTATTTATGTCCTTGGATACATAACTGTAAGATAAACATATTTGCTTCTATAACCGTTCACAAAATATCTCTCAGTAAAGGGCTACAGATTAAAGACTTTAGAGGCCTTTGGTCCCCTAATTTAAGGGGCCAGTCCCTTTTTCTTGGTATCAAATAAAAGGTCATTTAATTCTACATACATTTTGTTCAACAAGTGTTTAAAATATCGTTACCGTTTTGGAGATATATGAGAAAGAAGGTTTTAGGGGCTGGTCCCTCAACTCCTTTTAGGGGCCATTTAACGAAATTTTGACGGTTGCATTTTGTTGAGAACATTATTTTGAACAACTTTTCTTCTGTATTGCATTACAAAATATTTTTCCTTTCTGAGATATGGGTGATCAAAATATTTGACTTTTGGCCCCTAAAACCCCTTAATTACGTAACACATGATAACATCATTACATTGCTTGAATACATAACTATAAAATAAACACATTTGCTTCTACATCATTTCACAAAATATCTCTCAGTAAAGGGCTACAGATTAAAGACTTCAGAGGCCTTTGGTCCCCTAATTTAAGGGGCCAGCCCCTTTTTCTTGGTATCAAATAAAAGGTCATTTAATTCTACACATATTTTGTTCAACAAGTGTTTAAAATATCGTTACCGTTTTGGAGATATATGAGAAAGAAGGTTTTAGGGGCCGGTCACTTAACTCCTTTTAGGGCCTGTTTAACGAAATTTTGACGGTTGCATTTTGTTAAGAACATCATTTGAAACAACTTTTCTTCTGTATTGCATCACAAAATATTTTTTCTTTCTGAGATATGGGTGATCAAAATTTTGGACTTTTGGCCCTTCAAAACCCTTAATTACGTAACATATGATAAAATCATTACATTACTTGGATACATTACTGTAAGATAAACATATTTGCTTCTATAACATTTCACAAAAAATTTCTCAGTAAAGGGCTACAGATAAAAGACTTTAAAGCCCTTTGGTTCCCTAATTTGAGGGGCCAGCCCCTTTTTCTTGATATCAAATGAAAGGTCCTGTAAATATTAACTTTTCTTCAATTACATATCTTAACAAAATATTTTTCAGGAAAGAGATAAACAAAGAAAACAAGAAAAAAATACGACATTTTTTTAAACTAAATTTTCGGGTCCAGGCGAGCTTCGGCGCCTTTCAATTCAGTTCAAAATGAAAATAAAATTGCAAATCTACAATCTTTTGTCTACCATTCCATGAAAGTTTGAACTCAATATATGTTATAGTTTAGGAGAAGTTAGAGTAACAAGCCACCCCTCTAAAAATCGCTAAAACGTCAATATCTCAAAAACGGAAGTGACGTCATCAATATAATTAAAAACCTATAAGGTTTCGATCACTATCTATCATATCTAAAAGTTTCATGTAAATCGGTGGAGCCGTTTCTGAGAAATCGCGTGCACAAAATTTGTAAGAAAAAAAATAATAACTAGACACGATCTCGTTGCAAGCAACGAGGAGGTCTTCCGTCCGATTGTTAGAAGAGGAAATGACCTTGCCTTTTTCTTGAACAACGACACATACCAGGGAAATGCAGATTTGATCTAAAAGAGCGATGGATGAAGGATTATATATCCCGTTGGATCCCTAATTTGAAGGACCATCCCCATTTTATTTTTCATATTAAATAAGAGGTCTGTTGACCTAATAACAGGTCTAATGACCTGTAATTAAAAGAAACCGAAGAAAGAAAGGTCTTCCTTTGTAAACGGAAGACCCTAATAACAAAAAAGAATAGAAGGGTCTTCCGCTGAAGACGGAAGACCCTAATAAAAAAAGACTGTTTTTGTCTAAAGCTTAATTGAAGAGTGTTTTTCAACTTGTACTACAGTCCAACATCCCTTTTATGTTGAATATTTTAGTTAGAAAATTTAATAAAAAGAAAGAAATAGAAAGAAAGAACAAATCTTTGCTCCGTCGAGATTAGAACACACACACCCCTGCAAATGTTATTGTCATTCAAATCTTAGACCACGTGGTTTTATTTGACCCTTTCAGTTTCGCAGTAAAAATCGTACCTCGTGTATAAAGTCTATTTCACAGTATTTACGTTCTTGTAGTCAAATATAAAATCTAGAAGTTTATTGATTTTAAACTTTATCTTCATTAATTGGTGAATTGAATGTGTTCTAGAAATAAATGTGACTATACAAAAATAAGTTTTTGTCTGCTGTTGCAACAACTAAGATCCCTCCTGAGGATTAATTTTCGATCCGCGCCTGACCTAGTAATAACATCAATAGTGAAACAGACTTTACCATTTTATGCAGAATGTTCCTTGAAAATGGCTCGATATACTAAGTTTTAATGCAAAACAGACACCCATTATTCTTTTTTAAAACATGGTATTGCACACCACAAGCATCAAACATGGTTATGATTTTATTAAGCAACCCAGTGTTTATATTTTCAACCACTCTACACGTGGTTGAACACGAACGATAACTCTGTTCTGAATATTATCGTTTAATATAAATAACTGGTAGATGGTGAAATAAGACATACATCTTGAAAGCTTTTCTCGCTTTAACATAAATCAAAGTAGGATATAATATGAAAAACGACCGGAACTTACGTATTTTGAGAATATTATCCGAACACTTATACTTCCGCTTGAAATTTCACAGGAACTAAACAAATCTCGGTGAAGTCTCGTGAACTTTCATTCGAGCACCTCTGGATTTATTTCTTACTTAGCAACGATAAAGAAAACATTCCGAACACATTCGCAGGGGTGACACAGCCTTTGCAGGTGTCTCAAAACATGGCTGACGCGAAATAATTCCCGAATTTGTCTTTGAATTTGGGGCGTTTCCGCCCGGGAGAGGAGCTGAGTTTTTGTATGAGATAAAAAACAACGTGTAAGATGTCTTGACTATTCAGGTTTGGTAACAGTGCAAGGTCATTTGAAATATTGATGCGTGTTTGTGTCTGGAGGGGGGGGGGGGGGGTAAAAAGACCCGAGCTTGATTTTCGCCGTAAATAAATCGAAAATAGAATTTTGGGGTGTAGATCTCGGATTCGTTTAACAATAATTAGAGGAAGTCTTTAAACAATAACTGATGCATTTTACCCAGAATTTTTTTTTCGTGTCGTTTACTATTATGTTTGACTGTTTTATTTCAGAAGGATTGATAAAATCTTGATAGATGTAGAAATAATGAAATCATTTACACGTAAATTTATTGGGTAAAAATTTGATGACAGTAATTTCCACAGTTCTAACATTCATAAGTAGTTCACACGCTATCTTAGATACAGACTAAACGGAAAACAAGAAATATACATGCAAAAATATTTCACGACTGCTTACATCCCTTGTACCGTGTAAATTTTAAGTCCCCGTACAGGCTATACTGCCGTTTGATCTCAGGAATTTCTTCTTAATTGTTTAATCCTCTGCGTATTTGGCAGACAATAAGAATGGGGTCCGTGGTACATTTACATAAAATTTCATTAGGATTGAGTAAGGGGCTCGGAAGTTAGAATTTTTTTCTACAGTACATGTCAAGCACGCCAATCGAAACTCAAATGCCAAATACTTCATAACTCTGTTAATAATGAACGAATTGGTCTGGTAATTATTACAGTAATCTAAAATGGTACTTAGTTGAAATTAAAGGCCCAAGATCAAAGATCAAGTAAAATCGGGCCAGAAAAACTAAATGATTTTATGAATTGGGAGGGGGGCGTCGGTCGGTGACTTCTAAACGTAGAATATTAAATTCTGAATATCACATATTACACAATTTCTAAATAAAATACACATGTTAGAACAATGTATAAGCGTTGAAAGATGTAACTAATGATTTTTTTTTTAATATCTGTTTATTCTTAGGTTGAAACACTCATAAACGGGTGGTCAGTTTTCAAACCTTGTCGCAGAGAGAGAGAGAGAGAGAGAGAGAGAGAGAGAGAGAGAGAGAGAGAGAGAGAGAGAGATTTTCTAGTTTTTACAGTGTTTAGGGAATCAGTATATCAGCAACGTATGTCAATAAACACATTAATATACATGCATGCGTGTATCTATATATGTGAATAAATACTAATCATTCCTCCTTTTAAGATCATGTAGAATACCTTTTTAAACGTGGGTGCATTGCTAAATACTGTGCGTGTCATTGAGATTGCGGCATTTCTTTGATGCCGGCAAAGCGACCCAGCGTACTGCAGGGGTATTTCGGCGGCACGTCTTTGATGCCTGCGATGCGACGAGAGTTTGAATTTAGCGAACTATGAAAAAAAAAGCCGCTATTATTACGAGCGTCTAAATTTAGAGAGCTGCTGACAGAAAAGAGCTCCATATTTGTACTGAAAAAAGCCGCTATTATTTTTAATTATAACAAAAATAAAACGGAAAGCATTCAAATCCATCATTTTAAAGACGAAATCATTAATCAAAACACAAATAAGAGAGAAAAAAGATTCGGCACTCAGGGACTGAACCCGGGTCGCCTGGGCACAAGTCCACCACTCTAACGACTGAGCTACGCGGTCCCTCGCTTCAGGACTTTGGAGTCCAAAATCTCAAGAATGCGTGGATCGATTTTAAAACAAATTTCGCATTCAGATGTTTTGAGAACGTCTCTACCAAATGAAAATATAAAAAACATTCAAATCTCAAAATTGAAAAATTAAGGTTTTTCATTTCCTTCCGGTGACGACCGGAAGTGACGGCAGACGTTCAAATATAAGTAGTACACTGCGGCTGGACACTTTCTACCATCCCAGAAAATTTAAAAGTTCTATCTTAAATTCTTTTGGAGAAAACTCGTGAAAAAGCAAAATCATAAAATCTTTAATATCTCGGGACCGGAAGTGACGACCAAAAAAATCCCACGTACTTTTCTTACAAATTTTGTCATGAATAAGATCTGAAAGTTTCATAAAAATCGGCTGAAGCGTTTTTGAGAAAACGTGGGAGAAAAAAAAAATAATAATAATAATAGAGGAAAAGAAACAAAGCAAAAACAATAAGGTCTTCCGTTTCCAACGGAAGACCTTAATAATAATAATAATAGGGAAAAAGAAACCGAACGAAAACAATAAGGTCTTCCGTTGGAAACGGAAGACCTTAATAATAACTAGATACGATCTCGTTACGAGTAACGAGTAGGTCTTCCGTTCAATTTTTAAACGATACGATTAAAATATCATTGAAATTTCAGAATTCTCCCTCAAACACTCCAATTTCGATAATGTATACGATTGTCAATATCCTTTAAAATGCTTAACAAAGAGTTTTGCTTTTTAACATACAGAACATTAAAAGATTTAAGATTTTAGTCCCCTAAAATCTCTAAATACGTCATCAATGGGTTTGGAAATGAGTTTTTACAAACTGATATTGCTGCGATCAACAACTTTATTTTATAATGCATTACAAAATCTTGATCATTTTTAACGTATGAGTAATAGAGTTAAGGAGTTTATTGCCCCCTAATTTAAGGGACCAGCCCCTTTTTCTTGATTTTATACGAAAGGTCTCATGAATACTAACATGTTTTGTTGTTACATCCATCTAAAATTGATGATCACTTTAGATACAAATGATTGAATATTTTAGGGGCAAGCCCTCTAGATCCTTAATGGGGACAGAAATTCGGGTTTTGATAAGTAGAATCAATTTAAATCAGTTAATCAAACATTTTCTCTTCTTTGATGTCTAACAAAATATGTATACATCTCTAGTTATTTTTCGTCAAAGTACTTTGGCCCCTAAAAATCCCTAATTACGTAATAAATGGGCGTGGCAATGATTTTTTCTAATAGATATTAGTACGATCAACAACTTTGCTTTTATAATGCATTACAAAATCTTTATCGTTTTTAAGTTATTTGTAATAGAGTTAACGAGTACCTTGGCACCTAAAAAAAAAGGGGCCAGCCCCTTTTTCTTGATTTCTTTGAAAAGGTCTTAAGAATACAAACATTTTTTGTTCTTACACCCATCTAAAATTGTTGATCATTTTTGAGATACAAAAGATTGAATATTTTAGGGGCCAGCCCTCTAGATCCCTAATGGGGACAGAAATTCGTGTTTTGACAAGTGGAATTAATTTAAATCATTTATTCAAACATTTTCTTTTCTATGATGTCTAACAAAATATGTATACTTCTCTAGTTATTTTTCGTCAAAGTTTAAGTACTTTGGCCCCTAAAAATCCCTAATTACGTAATAAATGGGCGTGGCAATAATTTTTTTCTAATAGATATTGGTACGATCAACAACTTTGCTTCTATAATGCATTACAAAATCTTTATCGTTTTTAAGTTATTTGTAATAGAGTTTACGAGTGCCTTGGCCCCTAAAAAAAGGGGCCAGCCCCTTTTTCTTGATTTCGTTGGAAATAACTTTTGATTCTCTACCACTTTTGTTATATATATCTTAACAAAATATCAACTGATAAAAAGATACAGAAAAAAACGTTTGAAAATTTTGAATGAAAATTCGCACTCAATTTTCGTGCCCAGGCGAGCTCCAAGAAATGGCGCCACTGGCGTAAAACAAAATAATAGTGCACAACTTCAGACTATAGACTACCTATCCTGAAAATTTCATAGTCATATCTCTGATAGTTTCTGAGATCAGCTCTGCACAAAATAGGTCGTAAAAATCTACAAAATGGTCGATAAATCGATACCGGAAGTGACGACAACAAAAATTTCAAAAAAATATAAAATTCAGATGATGACTCATCATCTGTGAAAAAATGTTGAAAATCGGTCGAATAGTTTTCGAGAAATCGCGTGCACAAAATTTGGAAAAAATAATATTAACTAGACACGATCTCGTTGCGAGCAACGAGGAGGTCTTCCGTCCGATTTTTAGAAGAGGAAATGACCTTGCCTTTTATCTTCATCAACGAAACATATCAGGAAATGCAGATGTGATCTAAAAGAGCGATGGATGAAGGATTATACACCTGTAGGATCCTTAATTTTAAGGACCAGTCCCATTTTATTTCATATTAAATAAGAGGTCTATTGACTTAATAACAGGTCTAATAACCTGTAATAAAAAGAAACCGAAGAAAAAAAGAGGGCCTTCCTTTGTAAACGGAAGACCCTAATAACAATAAGAATAGAAGGGTCTTTCGCTGAAGACGGAAGACCCTAATAATAAAAGACTGTATTTGTCTAAATCTTAATTGAAGAGTGTTTTTCAACTTGTACTACAGTCCAACAACCCTTTTATGTTGATTATTTTAGTTAGAAAATTAAATAAAAAGCAGAGAAAGAAATAGAGAGAAAGAACAAATCTTGGCTCCGGCGAGATTAGAACACACAGCCTTTGCAGGTGTCTCAAAACATGGCTGACGCGAAATAATTCCCGAATTTGTGTTTGAATTTGGTGCGTTTTCGCCCGGGAGAAGTTTTTGTATGAGATGAAAAACAAAGTGTAAGATGTCTGACTATTTAGGTTTGGTAACAGTGCGAGGTCATTTGAAATATTGACGCGTGTTTTTGTCTGGAGGGGGGGTGAAAAGACCCGAGCTTGATTTTCGTCGTAAATAAATCGAAAATAGAATTTTGAGGTGTGGATCTCGGATTCGTGTAACAACTATTAGGGGAAGTCCTAAAACAATGACTGATGCAGTTTACCCATGTATTTCAGTGTTGAGAATTTTTGTTCGTGTCGTTTACTATTATGTTTGACTGTTTTATTTCAGCAGGATTGATAGAATCTTTATAAATGTAGAAATAACGAAATCAGTAACACGTAAATTTATTCGGTAAAAATTTGATGCAGTAATTTCCACAGTTCTAACATTCATAAGTAGTTCACACGCTATCGTAGATTCAGACTAAACGGAAAAATAGAAATATACATGCAACAGAAATATTACGTGGCTGCACAGGGGCCAAGCCCATTTCAACATTAATTTCAAAGAAACCATACATAAAGAAAGAGGTCGAACTCTGACCCAGATAGAAAACTACCAGCTCGCTTCAAAATCCTAAAAAATCAATTAATCTTTAAAACACTCGCAACGTGCATGTATTTTTCATAAAAGTAATGTCTGAGATACACTCCTGCCGAATTTTAAGTTGTGGCACTTATGCGGCGTTTTTCCTTTGATGACTGGTGTACAATAATTTCCAATACTTGTCTTTCACCCGAGTAGGCGTGGCTTATCACCGTACAATAACTTTAGAATTTACAAGTTATTGTTCTGTATGAAAGAAGGCATGGTGATAGTACCGTACAATAATTTTTGAATTATTGTACACTGAAAAAAAGAAGAAGCAAACTTCCACAAAACTTATGCTTTAATCAATTTCAAAACAACTCTAAACTCAAATTCTTCTCCATAAACACCTGAACTGCTGCTGAACGTCCTTGTGTAATTTTTAACACAGACAACATAAAATTCAACAACAAAAATGAAAAAAAAAATACGTTTCGTTTAGTTTAACAACCTATCTGGCTACTAACTATACTTTAAAACTGAAACGTAACGTTGCAGTTTTTAAATTATCCAAACGGGAATTTAGGCCTCTTGCTCATGGGCTCCTCTTTACTATGGGCAGTTGCAGATGTTTCCGGAAAAACGGAACACTCGGAGATGATCCAATTCTGTTTCGTACTCTGCAAGCGTCTACGTAACGCTCATGTTCAGTAATCCGTCGAAAGCTTCCATTTCGTCACAAACTTGAGATGATGTCAAGTCGTCGATCTTTTCAATTTTGAATTCATCCTCAAGGAAATCTACGTCCATCTGTCAAAGCGGTCCAAACTGAAATGCTGCGCGAAAAATGCAGCTCGTGAAAGTAGGCGTGCCACAAATCATTTGCTGGACCAATCGTCATACAATAATTGCTGTATCTTTAAATGAAACGGGGTCGTGACCTCGTGCCCTTGCGGGCACTCGTCACGCCTCCGTTTCATTTCTAGATACAGCAATTATTGTATGACTATTAGTCCAACAAATATAACTTGATGGGTCTTACAATAGGGGAGATATACGCATTATTCTCTCCAAGTCGCCAGTTTATTTTTACTCGGACATTTACCGGTCCAGAGCTCACGATGGGATTTTGCCTATGCCAACAGCAGTATTGCAACAAGTCGAGAAACATTTGCAATAATCTTTTAAAATCTTACATCAAACGCAATTTATGGATTTACTTTTTACTTTTAAAGTTTTCAGAAATAAAATATATAAAATGCCATAACATTTACATGCTAAACACTACATATGTATGATGAGAGAGAGAGAGAGAGAGAGAGAGAGAGAGAGAGAGAGAGATTAATCAGAAATCGATTTGATCAGAGACATAAATAACATTTACGTCTCTGATTTGATAAAGAAATTTATAATTGTTTTATCTGCTTTTTCATATGTATTATATTTCTTTTTGTCTCAAGTTTTTCTTTGCCGACAATAACTGCATAATAAAAAATTCTGGTAAGTCAGCAAATAAAATAACCTACATCATTAGAAATATAGTAAGATTATTTATTCCCCATTTTCCCGAATCCAAACGATACCCAAGTGTTATGTCTAAATGACCAATGTTAAGCATTCAGTTGATAATAAAAATCGGTTTTTTTTAAATCCCAGACAGTCAATAGATTTGTTATTAAATCATTGAACAGTGAATTTCAAAAAATAACATCCGTAGACAATATCCCGTAACTAGAAAAAAATACGTATTTACTTTTTTTGACGTCAAATGTACATTAGCCTCTAGCCTCATTACTCCATGTTACCTGTAGTAGATCTTTTATAGAGAGAGAGAGAGAGAGAGAGAGAGAGAGAGAGAGAGAGAGAGAGAGAGAGAGAGAGAGAGAGAGAGAGAGAGAGAGAGAGAGATTTTAGTGTTGAGGAATTCAATATAAACGCAACATTTGTCAATAAACGCATGTATACATGCATACATGTACATATCTAAATGTTTGAATAAATACAAAACAACCTTTCATTTTAAGCCATGTGAAATACTAAAAACGTTGGTGCATTGCTAAATGTTGTGTGTATACAATCATTAAAATGGCGGCATTTCTTTGATGCCGGCAAAGCGATCCAGTGAACTCTAATGCGGTCAAACTGCAGGGGTGCTTCGGCGGCATGTCTTTGATGCCGGCAATGAGACAATCGTCCGAATTTAGCGAGCAGTTGACAGAAAAGAGCTCTATATTTGTACTGAAAAAAAGCCGCTATTATTTTTATTTATGACAAAAAGAAAACGGAAAACATTCAAATCCATCATTATAAAGATAAAATCGTTAAACAAAACACAGTTAAGCAAGAACAAATAATCGGCACTCGGGGACTGAACCCGGGTCGCCTGGACACAAGTCCACCACTCTAACGACTGAGCTACGCGGACTCTCGCTTCAGAACTTTGGAGCCCAAAATCTCGAGAATGCATGGATCGATTTTAAAACAGATTTCATATTCAGAGGTTTTTAGAGTGTCTCTATCGAATAGTAACATAAAAAAAATTCAAGTTCAAAAAATTGAAAAATTAAGGTTTTTCATTTCCTTCCGCTGACGACCGGAAGTGACGGCAGACGTTCGGATATGCGTAGTACACTGCGGCCGTTCACTCTCTACGATCTCTGAAAATTTGAAAGTTCTATCTTAAATACTTTTGGAGAAAACTCGTGAACAAGCAAAAACATTAAATCTTTAATATCTCGGGACCGGAAGTGACGACCAAAAAAAATTCCACGTACTTTTCTTACAAATGTTGTCATAAACAAGATCTGAAAGTTTTATCAAAATCGACTGAAGCGTTTTCGAGAAAACGTGGGAGAAAAAAAAAATAATAATAACTAGACACGATCTCGTTGCGAGCAACGAGGAGGTCTTCCGTCCGATTTTAGAAGAGGAAATGACCTTGCCTTTTATCTTCATCAACAAAACATATCAGGAAATGCAGATGTGATCTAAAAGAGCGATGGATGAAGGATTATACACTACGTTGGATCCCTAATTTGAAAGACCAACCCAATTTTCTTTCATATTAAATAGAGGTCTTTTGACCTAATAACAGGTCTAATGATCTGTAATAAAAAGAAACCGAAGAAAAAAAAGAGGGTCTTCCTTTGTAAACGGAAGACCCTAATAACAATAAGAATATAAGGGTCTTCCGCTGAAGACGGAAGACCCTAATAATAAAAGACTGGTTTTTGTCTAAATCTTAATTGAAGAGTGTTTTTCAACTTGTACTACAGTCCAACAATCCTTTTATGTTGAATATTTTAGTTAGAAAATTAAATAAAAAGGAGAGAAAGAAAAAGAGAGAAAGAACAAATATTGGCTCCGGCGAGAATAGAACACACAGCCTTTGCAGGTGTCTCAAAACATGGCTGACACCAAATAATTCCCGAATTTGTCTTTGAATTTGGGACGTTTCCGCCTGGGAGAGGAGCTGAGTTTTTGTATGAGATAAAAAACAACGTGCAAGATGTCTGACTATTCAGGTTTGGTAACAGTGCGATGTCATTTGAAATATTGATGCGTGTTTGTGTCCGGAGGGGGGGGGGGGGGGGGTGAAAAGACCCGAGCTTGATTTTCGTCTTAAATAAATCGAAAATAGAATTTTGAGGTGTGGATCTCGGATTCGGTTAACAACAATTAGGGGAATTTCCACGTTTAGGCAATAAGCGCCGTTTAATCTCAGGAATTTCGTCTTAATTGTTCATCTGCTGAATATTTGACAGACAATAAGAATGGGGTCCGAGGTTTATTTTCACGAATTTTCATTAGGGCCAGAAAAACTAAATGATTTTATGAATTGGGAAGAGGGGGGGGGGGGGGTTGGTCGGTGACATCTTTATTAAACGTAGAATATTAAATTCTAAATATCACATATTACATAATTTCTAAACAAAATACATATTTTAGAACATTGTATAAGCGCTGTATAAGCCACTGTACTATTGATTTGAAATTTAAAATCTCAAAATCTTAATTATGATTATTTCTTTGATATTTATTTTTATTTTAATATATGTATAGCATTAACATTAGGTACATGGAGAAGAATGCAACAGGTCAAAACGTTTGAAATGGGCGGGAACAAATTGACGCGGACGTCTGAGAAAACACTGGATTGAAACTGTTGTTATGAGAAGCGTATTTTCAATCCACCTCAACATTTTTAATTTGCTATATAAGTTAATAGAAAAACATTTTATTTCATCAATAATAGTGATTTTATTTCATCGATAGTAATCGGATCCCCATCCGAGAGAGATTATACGCAGGGCAAAGCATATTGTCCGATGACTCGTCAAAAGTCTGAAACCAAGTGGGGGCGATTTTAAAACGGGGTTTATTCCCAGGGGAGAATAATTAATTCAAATTCCGATTTAATAAATCAATACATATATTATACCCAGATAAAAATTTTCGCTAGGCTAATTTATACGGATATGCACATTCATTGTTTATCTAGCTATAATGAGAGAGAGAGAGAGAGAGAGAGAGAGAGAGAGAGAGAGAGAGAGAGAGAGAGAGAGAGAGAGAGAGAGATGAGTTAATCAAAAATCGATTCGGTAAAGAAATTGTTAATTTTTTTATCTGCTTCTTTGATACATCGATTATTTTTCTTTTTGTCTCAAGTTTATCTTTGCCGACTAACACTGTGTGATAAAAAAATTCTGCAAAGTCGGAAAATAAAATAACATTCATCTAACAAATGTAGCATGGTTAATTATCCCCTCTTTTCCCGAATCCACTCGATACCCCAGTGTTATGTCTAAACGATCAGTGTTAAACAATCAGTTAATAACAGGAAATTTATGAATTTTTTACCCCGCTGCTTAATCACTAATCCCGCTTTTGGGCGAACATGTACAGGTTTGTAGACTTTTGTAAATAAATATAAACTTTATAAGACTGATTGTAAGTGATTATAATCCCAATCAACCTTGCCGTAATGATTTTTATAAATCAAAAGTGAATAATCAGACTCTTTGTTTTAACAGTGTATTTCAACGATCAGTGTTTACATCTGTTAATACATAGGCCCAAACACAGATACAAAGATGGTCAGTTTTCACACCGTATCGCAGTCAGCCGGTTGTCATAGAGAGAGAGAGAGAGAGAGAGAGAGAGAGAGAGAGAGAGAGAGAGAGAGAGAGAGAGAGAGATTTCATACTGTTTTATAGTGTTCAGGAAATCAATATATAAGCAACATATGTCAATAAACGCATGTATACATGCATGCGTGTATCTTTATAATTATGTGAATAAATACTAATCAGTCCTCCTTTTAAAGCCATGTAGAATATCGTTGGTGCATTGCTAAATGTTGTGTGCATACAATAATGGAGATGGCGGCATTTCTTTGATGCCGGCAAAGCGATCCAGTGAACTCTAATGCGGTCGTACTGCAGGGGCGCTTCGGCGGCATGTCTTTGATGCCGGCGATGCGACGAGCGTCTAAATTAAATAAACTGCTGACAGAAACGAGCTGTATATTTGTACTAAAAAAGCTGTTACTATTTTTATTAATGATAAAAATAAAACGGAAAACAATAAAAACCACCATTTTAAAGATAAAATCGTTAAAGAAAACAAATTTAGGGAAAAAAAATAATCGGCACTCGGGGACGGAACCCGGGTCGCCTGGGCACAAGTCCAACACTCTAACGACTGAGCTACGCGGACTCTCGCTTCGGAACTTTTGAGCTCAAAATCTCAGGAATGCTTTGATCGATTTTAAAACGAATTTCGTATTCTGAAGTGTTTTAGGCGTCTCTATCGAATAAAAACATAAATAAAATTCAAGTTTCAAAAATGAAAAAATTAAGGTTTTTCATTTCCTTCCGGTGACGACCGGAAGTGACGGCTGACGTTCGGATATGCGAAGGGCACTGCGGCTGTTCACTCTCTACCATCTCTGAAAATTTGAAGGTTCTATCTTAAATACTTTTTGAGAAAAGTCGTGAACAAGCAAAAACGTAAAATCTTTAATATCTCGGTACCGGAAGTGACGACCAAAAAAAACTCGTGTAATTTTCTTACAAATTTTGTCATAAATAAGATCTGAAAATTTCATGAAAATCGGCTGAAGCATTTTTGAGAAAACGTGGGAGAAAAAAAAAAGAATAATAATAATAATAGAGGAAAAGAATCAAAGCAATAACAATAAGGTCTTCCGTTGGAAACGGAAGACCTTAATAATAGAGGAAAAGAAACAAGGCAAAAACAATAAGGTCTTCCGTTTCCAACGGAAGACCTTAACTAGATCTCGTTACGAGTAACGAGTAGGTCTTCCGTCCGATTTTGTTTTCATATGATACGATGAAATATCGATATTCTCTGCCAAATCTGCAATCTTGGTGAATCTAGGTGTTTTGTCTCGAGACCGAAAACGGACGAACAAAAGAGGTTTATGAAAATAAAAGCTAGGTTTTTTTTATACGTTTGTTAAGTGTACACTACTGTTAATCATGGAAGATGAAACACCAAAGATAATCAGTTAAACTTGTGAAAAAAATGAATTGTTTGAACTCTTCTGGTGAGTACCGGAAGTGACGGTTGACAAAAGAAAACCCGTTAAATATATCTTCAATCGATTGCTTATCATTTATAAAACTTTGTGTCTCAATCACTTACAGTGACTAAAATCTCGCTGGTATCAATTTTGTAAAAAGGCTAGGTACCAAAGATATTTGAAATCTTGATTGTTTCAAGTTATCTGTAATATAGTTTACGAGTGTCTTGGCCCCTCATTTAAGAGGCCAGCCCCTTTTTCTTGAGTTCAATCGAAAGGTCTCACGAATACTAACATTTTTTGTTCTTACACCCTTCTAAAATTGGTGTTCATTTTTGAGATACAAATGATTGAATATTTTAGGGGCCAGCGCTATAGATCCTTAATGGGGACAGACTTTGGAGTTTTGATTAGTGGAATCGATTAGAATCATCAATACAAACATTTTCTTTTCTACATTGCCTAACAAAATATGTCTCGTTCTCTAGATATATTGCATCAAAGTTTAAGTACTTTGGCCCCTTAAAATCCCTAATTACGTCATAAATGGGTGTGAAAATGATTTTACCTGATAAATATTGCTACAATCAACAACTTTGCTTCTATATTGTATTACAAAAAATTGATCGTTTTTAAGTTATTTGTAATATAGTTTACGAGTGTCTTGGCCCCTAATTTAAGGGGTCAGCCCCTTTTTTTTGATTTTGTTGGAAAGAACGTTTAATTATCTACTACTTTCGTTATATATGTCTTAACAAAATATCAACTGATAAAAAGATACAGATGAAAACGTATGAAAATTTTGAATGAAAATTCGTACCCAATTTTCGAGCCCAGGCGAGCTCCAAGAAATGGCGCCACTGGCGTAAAACAACATAATAGTGCACAACTTCAAACTATAGACTACCTATCCTGAAAATTTCATAGTTATATCTCTGATAGTTTCTGAGATCAGCTCTGCACAAAATAGGTTGTGAAAATGGACAAAATGGCCGATAAATCAATACCGGAAGTGCCGACAGGAAAAATCTCAAAAACGTATGAAGTTTACATCAAGTCTCATCTTCTGGGAAAAAATGGTCGAAATCGGTCGAATAGTTTTCGAGAAATCTCGTGCACAAAATTTGTGGAAAAAAATAATAATAATAACTAGACACGATCTCGTTGCGAGCAACGAGGAGGTCTTCCGTCCGATTTTTAGAATATGGAATGACCTTACGCTTGATTCTCGTCAACGGAACGTATCTGGAAAACGAGGCGGGATCTATGAGTGATGGGTGAAAGACTATCTATCCCTTTGGTGTCCCTTATTTGAGGGATCAGCTCCTTTTCATTCAGTTTAGTCAAAAGGTATTTTTGTGTACCACTAATAAGTGTTTAGAAATTGGTTACCGTTTTTGAGATATCTGGGAAAAATCGTTTTTATATCCGGTCCTAAAGCTCCTTTTAGGGTCCAGATAACAAACAATAAATGGTTATACATTGTTAAGCTCAATATTTTGAGCATCTTTTGTTCAATATTGCTTTCCAAAGTTTTCCTCCATTTTGAGATATTGAACATCAAAGCTTTAGACTTCTGGCCCCTTAAAATCCCTAATTACGTAACATAAGAGTAAATGATTGCCATGTACATGTACATAACATTAGAATGAACATAATTGCTTCTATAACGTATCGAAAAATATTTAACAGTAAAAAGTTATCATTAAAAGACTTTAGAGCCCCCTCAGCCCCTTATTAGAAGGGCCAGCCCCTTTTTCATGATTTCAAATGAAAGCTCTTGTCAATTCAAACACATTTTGTTCAAAAGTGTTTACAAATTTTGTACCGTTCTCGAGATATCTGGAGAGGGTCGTTTTAGGGGCCAACCCTGTAACTCCTTTTAGGGACCGCATAACAAGGAAATTATGGTTTCAGATTGTTAAGCTCAATATTTTGAGCACCTTTTGTTCAATATTGCTTATCCAAATGTTTCTTCATTTTGAGATATTGAGCATCAAAGTTTTGGACTTCTGGCCCCTTAAAATCCCTAATTACGTTACATAGGAGTAAATGATTGCCATGATTAGGATAATGACCTAAGAATAAACATAATTGCTTCTATAACGCATCACAAAATATTTCACAGTAAAAAGTTATCATTAAAAGCATTTAGAGCCCCCTCAGCCCCTAATTTGAAGGGCCAGCCCCTTTTTCATGATTTCAAATGAAAGCTCTTGTCAATTGAAACACATTTTGTTCAAATTTTGTACCGTTCTCGAGATATCTGGAGAGGGTCGTTTTAGGGGCCGACCCTGTAACTCCTTTAAGGAAGGAGTCTTTTCATTATCAAACATACTTCTTATAATAAGAAATGCATGAAATTTTGACACAGTCAAACGGATCGAATTACTTAATGATTCTATCAGTTTAATTAAATTTGACCTTTTTGTTTTCGGATAAAGGTCAGGTCAAGGTCACTACCTTTTTTCTCAACGTAAAGATTGATAAAAATAAGTGTAGCTCTTTATAGTTCTGTAGACATTTGTTTAAGATTTGAAGATTCAAATCTTCAATGAAATCATAGACCATGAGAGTGTCTATCAGCTTATACTACTAAATTGGAATAAATATTTATATTAAAATTGAGATTGCTTAGCCCGCATTTCCTCTAATTTTCTTAAATTTTGAAGAAATTTGATTATTTTTTTTATGCTTCCAATAATAAAATATTTCTAATTTTTATGTATTATGAAGACTTTATATAAAGATATAAATTGACAGAAAAGCTAATATATTGACCGTTTCATAAGAGAGAAAAACTGATTTTAGTTATTTTTTCACAAAAATCAATGTATAGAATGGGCGCTTTAAAAAGCTTATAAAAATGTTATTTGATAGGCAAATCATATTTTAAAAACATATTCTGAAACCCAAGTATCATATTATTAGTTCACATTAGTAAAAAAAAATCCAACATTATTGTTATTGTTTTTAAAATGCTATAACAGACTCATTATATATATATAATCTGCAGCAATTCTGAATTGCGCAACATATGATATTTTCCTACGCCAATATTACGCCAAAAATATAGTCCTTGTTCCATTCTAAACATTGATTACATTTTTCTATGCCAAGTTGTATGATAGTAAAAAAGAAAGAAAAATATACTATTTTAATTTCCTTTCATCTTGATTTAATGAACAATTAATCAAATTTACGTTTGACAAGTCGAAAACCAGAAAAGACTCCTTCCTTAAGGGACCGCATAACAAGGAAATTATGATTTCAGATTGTTAAGCTCAATATTTTGAGCATCTTTTGTTCAATATTGCTTATCCAAATGTTCTTCATTTTGAGGTATTGAGCATCAAAGTTTTGGACTTCTGGCCCCTTAAAATCCCTAATTACGAAACATAGGAGTAAATGATTGCCATGATTAGGTTAACGACCTAAGAATAAACATAATTGCTTCTATAACGCATCACAAAATATTTCACGGTAAAAAGTTATCATGAAAAGACTTTAGAGCCCCCTCAGCCCCTAATTTGAAGGGTCAGCCCCTTTTTCTTGATCTCAAATGAAAGCTCTTGATTTCATTAAGTTTTTTTGTTCTACTTGTTTTAACAAAATGCTTTCGAGAAAAGAGATATTGAAAGAAAACCAAGAAAAATCACGACGCCTTTTTAATCTTAATTTTCAAGCTCGGGCGAGCTTCGGCGCTCTTAAACATAAAGATGATTAATGACCATTAGACACTATTTCAATCTTTCGTCAATCAGCCCTGAAAAGTTCAACATCATATCTTAAATGGTAAAAGAGGAGTTGTCCGTACAAAATATCCCTATAAAACAGTTAAATCCACGATATCTCAAGACAGGAAGTGACGTCATCAACAAAAAAATTTCCAACAAGGTTCAGTTTCAATACCTATCAGAACTGAAAATTTGACGTAAATCAATTGAGCCGTTTCCGAGATATCGCGTGCACAAAATCGGTAAGAAAAAAAAATAATAATAATAATAGGGAAAAAGAAACCTAAGAAAAACAATAAGGTCTTCCGTTGGAAACGGAAGACCTTAATAATAAGAAGAAATCGTACGAAAACTATAAGGTCTTCCGTTGGAAACGGAAGACCTTAATAATAAGAAACAGTACGAAAACTATAAGGTCTTCCGTTGGAAACGGAAGACCTTAATAAGGTAAAATATTGAAATCACGCGTTCTTCGTTTTCTCGCACAGTTTAAAAGTGAAGCTTTCCATATTTCATCTATATAATGATTAACGTTATGCGCAGACCTAGAAAGGGTCTTGGGAATAAAACTGCCAAAAATTAAGGGTTTTTGAGGGGGCTAACCCCCCTCCCCCCCCCCCAAAAATAAAAAAAAGATAATTTTTTTTTTTTTTTTAAATTGTAACTTTTATACTATTCATCTGATTTTTAAAATCTTTTCGGTTTATTGTACAGAGGAGAGAATACAATTTAAAAAATGTGGTCTGGGGGTTACTTTTTGACACCTTTTAGGAGTTTAAGGCGACTGAAAATGACTATTGAATCTTCAGCTGCCGTGTATGGCTTGATCTGTAGGGGAAAAATTTGAAACTCCCGATCCTTTCACTCAATTTTAAATAACAACTCATGTAAATGTACATCGGACCTCATTCTTATTGTCGGCCAAATCTTAAGCAGAATGAACAATTTATAATTAAAATCCTGAAATCAAACAGCACGTATTGATTGTACGGGGAATCAAAATGTACACAGTGCACGGGATGTAAGCAAACGTATAACTATTCAGATGCATGTATAACCTTTGAATTTTGTTAAATCAGAAAAGATATGCATTATTTCTGAATGTTGAAACTGTGAAAATTACAGTCATCGATTTAATACTGAATAAATTTACATGTTACGTGTTTCGTCATTTCTTCATTTATCAAGCATAATTATATCAATCCCATTTAATTCGAACAGTAGATTATCCTTGTAAACGACGTGAAAAAAAACTTTTAAAGCAGAAATACATGTGCAGAATGCATAACTAATTGTTTATCGACATCCTTGCGTTGGTGTAAACTGAACCCGCGATTTCTACTTTCGGTTTGCTTTCCGATCGCAGCTTTTGAAACTGACATGTTCCCCACTGTTCAATCAATTACTAACATTATTTAGACCTGACCTTTCTATTTATGTCCTTACCGTGGCATTAACACACTCTCACGTCCATGAATTAAGTGGTTTTGATTGCACTCTCTGCATGGTCAATGAAATTCGTACGCGCGAACCCAAAGGTGCGTTCCAATCCCACCTCAGACAACATTATTCAACTTATTGTCTACCACTCTTAAACGCCATGCACATAACGATTTTTGTAGAAGATTGTGCAGGATTAGGTGTCACTAGATACGACCTCGTTACGAGTAGGTCTTCCGTCCGATTTTTTTTTTTTTTAGATAAAATGATACCATGAGATATCGATACAATTTCAAAATTACCCCCCCCCCCCCAAAAAAAAAAATAATTTGAAGATAAAGAATAAAAACCCTAATTACGTCAGACATGGGCCTGACGATGACTCTTTCAAACCGATAATGTAGAGATCAACAACTTTGATTTTTTATAATGCATAACAAAATATTTATCGTTTTCAAGTTGTTCGTAATAGAATTTACGAGTCTCTTGGTCCCTCATTAAAGAAGCCAACCCTTTTTCTTGATTTTATTGGATGGAACTTTTGATTCTCTACTACTTTTGTTCTATATGTCTTGTCAAAATATCAACTGATAAAAAGATACTGATCAAAACATATGGAAATTTTGATTCGAAATCTGTACCCCATTTTTGTGCCTAAGCGAGCTCCAAGGAATAGCGCCACTGGTGCAAAACAACTAAATAGTGCACAACTTCAAACCATGCTCTACCTATCCTGAAAATTTCAAAGTCATATCTCTTATAGTTTCTGAGATCAACTCTGCACAAAATTGGTCGTAAAAAATTACAAAATCGACCGTAAATCCGAACCGGAAGTGACGACGACAAAAAATTCAAAAACATATCAAATTCATCTGTGAAAAAATTGTTCAGATCGGTTGAGTACAGTGGTAGCAACGTTATTGTTGACAAACAACACGCACGATTCTGATACACGAACGATCACGCACGATACACGAACGATCACGCACGATACGCGGACGATCACTAACTTACTGAATCTTCACGATACACGAACAAAAACGATAAAACACGCAACTGAACGATTCTAAACCATCAAACACGCAAAATCAAAATTAATTTTTAAGATTAGAATTAAGGAAACGTATTACTTTAATTTGTATTGCTTTATGTTTGTGTGTTATTGAAAAGCGGCCTGTACTTTAGTCATGCACTGTTTTGTATTTTACGAGTGAACACTTTTACACATCCATACACAAGTCTAAAGGATTCACACACAAATAAATATTTGTCTCCATAACAAATATTAACTTCAATCATAAGTTAAAGAAAATTACGTGTAATTGAAATGAAGATAATGCATAAACTACACGAAATTATTTACATACGAGTTGACTGTTTGTGTAATTTAATTCTCTTACGTACGATTTAATTATGCGTGATACAGGTAAATTTGTTACCTTGTTCCATAGAATTTCGATTTTTCACATCCAATATTTTCATTATGTACAGTAAATAATTTCTAAAGCGTCTGAATAAATTTTATTTCAAACAAATGTGCATACAATCTAATAGAAAATAATGCGTATCGTATTCTCATTTGAAAGAAAAACGTTGGGAATAATCGTTTAGTTTAAAACGGGGAATGGGTAAGCTTAGCCACTTTCATTCAACGTGTCGCTTTTGCTAATATGATTGAAATTATTTGTCAAGACACAATTGATGCTTGATATAGGCTGTTTGTAAAATTAAGCAAAACTAACTCGACCAAACAAAGGATTGAATGAGCTATAGAAATAAAAAAAAAATGTATTTAAGGACGAAAGAGAGAATGAATGTTAACAACTGTCAATGTTCTTATATAATAAAAAGTTTTAAACTCACATTGTTTTACAAAAACTACTTGTCTTTGTTTTAAGAATTAATCCTGGCATTCCGTAAAAAAAGTTACAATACGAAAAAACCGCACGATCACGTACGAACACGCACGGTAAAAAACGCAAACCAATTTCCCTGATACACGCACGATCCCGCACGTTACACGAACGATCACCCACGTTACACAAACGATTTAACACGATTGGCTTGTCAACAATAACGTTGTTACCACTGTAGTTTTTGAGAAATCGCGTGCACAAAATTTGGAAAAAAAAATAATAATAAACAGTACGAAAACAACTAGACACGAGGAGGTCTTCCGTCTGATTTTAGAATTTGAGATAAATGTTGATTTTGCTAAACATGATTTAGAATAGAAAAACGGTGTCTACATTCTAAGGGCTAGATACTATTTTGTTACAGGGATAAGAGCTTTGTTCAACAAGTGTTTAGAAATTCGTCACCGTTCTTGAGATATCTGAGAAAAAAAACTTTTAGGTTTGCATTTTGTAAAGTACATCATTTTGAGTATCTTTTCTTCTACACTGCATTTCAAAACATTTTCCTTTTTGAGATATAGCTGGCATAGTTTATGGACCCTTGACCCCTAAAAAATCCTTATTCCATAACACATGAAAAAATCATTACATTACCTGGATACAGAACAGTAAGATAAACATATTTGCTTCTATAGCCTTTCATTAAATTTCCCTCAGTAAAGAGCTACAGATGAAACATTTTAGAGCCCTTTAGTTTCCTAATTTTAGGGGCCAGCCCCTTTTTTGATAGCGAGCGCAGCTCGCCGGCGCGCAGCGCTGGCGCGAAGCGAGCTCTACCGGCAAGGCGTGTGTGAATAGAAAATTCGGACTAGTTGCACATTCATTCAACGGCTTTTTTTGGCGTCAGTAAATCGGACCAGTAATGCATCGTTTTAATCGTCCCAGTAGTTCCCTGTAATCATGGCAATTTTTATCACTTCACACTCTCACGAGAATCAGCAAGACAAATTTAGACAGTAAAAACAATAACGATGTAAGCGACATACAGTCAATGTTACCTCTAAAGTTCACCTCAGTACACTTTCAATCAAAAATAATCGTGTGACGTCACAAACGTTTACACATTGATCCGATATATTTTTTCGGAGTCAGGAAATTTTGACCCACAATTCATAGTACCAATGGTTTCCAACCTCACGTTCCAACATCACGTTCTCCCGAGAATCAAAGTAAAACCTTTGAAAAGCTTATAAGATGTGTAATTTTAAGAACATCATGCTTTTTAAGTAAATAAAACAGTATACTTCGCATACTTTTATTTCTCAGGGGAGTTTTAAAGAGTAAGACGACACTTAACCAACGTCAGCTTTGACGTCACAATAAGCACTGATAAGGGGAAATTACTATAATTGAGGTTATTGTAAATCTGCTAAAATGACCAAAATCCTCTTAAAGTCTTGCAAAGGCTAAGATAAAGAACAGCTGACGAATAAGGACATTTCTTCAGATACAGGAAACAGTTGTAAATTGCACCAATTTGGATGAATGCTCACAAATAATTTATTCACTATAATTACGGTAATTTCCTGAAACATAACGTTATACGTAGCAGCGCCTTTTTTTAAAGGGGGTGGGTGGATGGCAGCCTCATCCAAAAAATCTTTGCAAGCAAAAAGAAAAATAAATCATGAAAATTCTAATCCTTCAGCTCTTTAGCAGTTCAATGGTTTCTTAATTTCACTTCCATTTATTACATGCAGGGGGGGGGGGGACAACATCATGTTCTTTTAACATGATAAGCAAATATTTTTAAGCGTAAATTAAAAATAAAATTAAACATTAATTTTTTTTTTAAGTGGAGGGGCAAATCCATGGTAAGTCGATTTTATATGTATAAATTGACAAAAATGAAAAAAATTTTAGCATGGGGGGAGCTCTATGATGAGTCAAGTTTTATATGTAAGTTTAAGAAAAAAATGTCTACTGCAAAAAAAAAGGGGGAAATCAATCAATCAATCATAATCACAATCACTTTAAAAGAGGAGATGTAGTGCAATGAATATTTATATATTAAAATCTTTATTATTTAACAACATTGTATCTTAGATTAAACTATTGTTCTACATATGAAAAAATAAATTATAACAAATCTTATAAACTATGAATAATGAACATTTACGGAAAAATAGGTATGTTTTATTTTTTGGCATTCAAATTTCACGTTGTTAATTTTATTTTATTAATTTATTATAATTCATTGTTTGATCACATGCTGTGCTCGCCCCAACGGTCGCACCGTAAAACATATTATCAAATAAAAGGTCAATTGAATCTCAACACATTTTGTTCAACAACTGTTTAGAAATTAGTTACCGTTCTTGAGATATATGGGAAAGATCGTTTAAAGGGCTGATCCCTTAACTCCTTATAGGGGCCATTTAACGATATTTTGAAAATTGCATCTTATTAAGTACATCTTTCTAAGTATCTTTTCTTCTTTACTGCATTTCAAAATGTTTTTCCTTTCTGAGATATTGGTGATCAAAATTCTATAAATTTGGCCCCTAAAACCCCTTATTATGTAACACATGATAAAATCATTACATTACCTGGATACAGAACTGTAAGATAAACATATTTGCTTCTATAACCGTTCACAAAATATCCCTCAGAAAAGGGCTACAGACTAAAGACTTTAGAGGCATTTGGTCCCCTAATTTAAGGGTCCAGCCCCTTTTTTGGTATCAAATAAAAGGCCATTTAATTCTACACAAATTTTGTTCAACAAGTGTTTAAAATATCGTTACCGTTTTGGAGATATACGAGAAAGAAGGTTTTAGGGGCCGGTCCCTTAACCTCTTTTAGGGGCCGTTTAACGAAATTTTGACGGTTGCATTTTGTTGAGAATTCATTTTGAACAACTTTTCTTTTGTACTGCATTACAAAATATTTTTCCTTTCTGAGATATGGGTGATCAAAATTTTTGACTTTTGGCCCCTTAAACCCCTTAATTACGTAACACATGATAACATCATTACATTGCTTGAATACATAACTATAAAATAAACACATTTGCTTCTACATCATTTCGCAAAATATCTCTCAGTAAACGGCTACAGATTAAAGACTTTAGAGCCCTTTGGTCCCCTAATTTAAGGGGCCAGCCCCTTTTTCTTCGTATCAAATAAAAAGTCATTTAATTCTACACAAATTTTGTTCAACAAGTGTTTAAAATATCGTTACCGTTTTGGAGATATACGAGAAAGAAGGTTTTAGGGGCCGGTCCCTTAACCTCTTTTAGGGGCCGTTTAACGAAATTTTGACGGTTGCATTTTGTTGAGAATTCATTTTGAACAACTTTTCTTTTGTACTGCATTACAAAATATTTTTCCTTTCTGAGATATGGGTGATCAAAATTTTTGACTTTTGGCCCCTTAAACCCCTTAATTACGTAACACATGATAACATCATTACATTGCTTGAATACATAACTATAAAATAAACACATTTGCTTCTACATCATTTCGCAAAATATCTCTCAGTAAACGGCTACAGATTAAAGACTTTAGAGCCCTTTGGTCCCCTAATTTAAGGGCCAGCCCCTTTTTCTTCGTATCAAATAAAAAGTCATTTAATTCTACACAAATTTTGTTCAACAAGTGTTTAAAATATTGTTACCGTTTTGAAGATATATGAGAAAGAAGGTTTAAGAAGCCGGTCCCTTAACTCCTTTTAGGGGCCGTTTAACGAAATTTTGAAGGTTGCATTTTGTTAAGAACATCATTTGAAACAACTTCTCGTCTGTATTGCATTACAAAATATTTTTTCTTTCTTAGATATGGGTGATCAAAATTTTGCACTTTTGGCCCTTCAAAACCCTTAATTACGTAGCACATGATAAAATCATTACATTACTTGGATACATTACTGTAAGATAAACAAATTTGCTTCTATAACATTTCACAAAATATTTCTCCGTAAAGGGCTACAGATAAAAGACTTTAAAGCCCTGGGTCCCCTAATTGGAGGGGCCAGCCCCTTTTCCTTGATATCAAATGAAAGGTCCTGTAAATATTAACCTTTCATACATTACATGTCTTAACAAAATATTTTTCAGAAAAGAGATAAAGAAAACAAGAAAAAAATACGAGCTTCGGCGCCTTTCAATCCAGTTCAAAATGAAAATAAAATTGCAAATCTACAATCTTTTGTCTACCATTCCATGAAAGTTTGAACTCAATATCTGTTATAGTTTAGGAGAAGTTAGAGTAACAAGCCACCCCTCTAAAAATCGCTAAAACGTCAATATCTCAAAAACGGAAGTGACGTCATCAATATAATTAAAAAGCTATAAGGTTTCGATCACTATCTATCATATCTGTAAGTTTCATGAAAATCGGTCGAGCCGTTTCTGAGAAATCGCGTGCACAAAATTTGTAAGAAAAAAAAATAATAACTAGACACGATCTCGTTGCGAGCAACGAGGAGGTCTTCCGGCTGAATTTTAGAAGGAAATATGACATCATCGACTTTGATTGTCGACAGCAAAACATTGTTGTGGAAAATAGGAGTGAAGTACTACTGCTTTATTGTATCGCTGTTTATAAGTTCTCTGACATTGCTTTTTTAAATACTTGTATTTCTTCCAATTAAGATTGAAAGGATTAAACTTGTTTACCTCTGGTCCCTAAAAACCCTAATTGGGTAACGCAAGAGAAAATCATTATATTGTTAGGATATATAAACGTATTATACCTAATTTACCTTAAATAACCTTTCAAAAAATGGCTCTCATTAAAGGGCTATAAATAAATTATATTTGAGCTCTTTGATCCCCTAATTTAAGGGGCCAGCCCCTTTTTCTTGATATCAAATGAAAGGACATTTAATTCTAAACACATTTTGTCAACAAGTGTTTAGAAATGCATTACCGTTCTAAAGATATATGAGAAAGATGGTTTTAGGGGCCGATCCCTTATCTCCTTATAGGGGCTGTTTGACAAAATTTTGAAGGATGCATATTGCTAAGAACATTATTTTGAACAACTTTTCTTCTGTACTGCATTTTAAATTATTTTTCTTGTCTGATATATGGGTGATAAAAATTTTGGACTTTTGGCCCCTAAAAACTCCTAATTACAAAACACATAATAAAATCATAACATTGGTTGAATAGATAACTGTAAGATAAACACATATGCTTCTATAACCTTTCACAAAATATTTCTCAGTAAAGAGTTATAGATAAAAGATTTTAGAGCCCTTTGGTCCCCTCATTTGAGGGGCCAGCCCCTTTTTCTTGATATCAAATGAAAGGTCATTTATTTTTAAACAAATTTTCTTCAACACGTGTTTAAAAATTCGTTACCGTTCTGGAGATATATGAGAAAGAAGGTTTAGGGGCCGATCCCTTATCTGCTTATAGGGGCCGTTTGACAAAATTTTGAAGATTGCATTTTGTTGCGAACATCATTTAGAACAACTTTTCTTCTGTACTGCATTAAAAAAAATTTCCTTTCTGAGATATGGGTGATCAAAATTTTGGACTTTGGCCCCTAAAAACCCTTAATTACGTAACACATGATAAAATCATTACGTAACTTGGATACGTAACTGCAAGATAAACATAGTTGCTTCTATAACATTTCACAAAATATCTCTCAGTAAAGGGCTACAGATTGAAGACTTAAGAGCCCATTGGTCCCCTTATTTGAGGGGTCAGTCCCTTTTCTTGATATCAAATGAAAGGTCATTTATTTTTAAACAAATTTTGTTCAACAAGTGTTTACAAATTCGTTACCGTTCTGGAGATACATGAGAAAGAAGGTTTTAGGGGCCAATTCCTTATCTCCTTATAGGGGCCGTTTGACACAATTTTAAACATTGCATTTTGTTAAGAACCTCATTTGGAACAACTTTTTTTCTATACTGCATTACAAAATATTTTTTCTTTCTGAGATATGGGTGATCAAAATTTTGCACTTTTGGCCCTTCAAAACCCTTAATTACGTAGCACATGATAAAATCATTACATTACTTGGATACATTACTGTAAGATAAACATATTTGCTTCTATAACATTTCACAAAATATTTCTCCGTAAAGGGCTACAGATAAAAGACTTTAAAGCCCTTTTGTCCCCTTATTTGAGGGGCCAGCCCCTTTTTCTTGATATCAAATGGAAGGTCATTTTTCCTAAACAAACTTTGTTCAACAAGTGTTTACAAATTCGTTACCGTTCTGGAGATACATGAGAAAGAAGGTTTTAGGGACCAATCCCTTATCTCCTTATAGGGGCCGTTTAACAAAAATTTAAAGGTTGCATTTTGTTAAGAACATCATTTTGAACAACTTTTCTTCTAAACTGCATTACAAAATATTTTTCCTTTCTGAGATATGGGTGATCAAAATTTTGGACTTTTGGCCCCTAAAAACCCTTAATTACGTAACACATGATAAAATAATTACATAGCTTGGATACATAACTGTGAGATAAACATATTTGCTTCTATAACCTTTCAAAAAAATATCTCTCAGTAAAGAGTTATAGATAAAAGAATTTAGAGCCCTTTCGTCCCCTTATTTGAGGGGCCAGCCCCTTTTTCTTGATATCAAATGAAAGGTCCTGTAAATATAAACATTTTTTACGTTACATGTCTTCACAAAATATTTTTCAGAAAAGAAATAAACAAAGAAAACCAGGAAAAATACGACATTTTTTAAAACTAAATTTTCGGGTCCAGGCGAGCTTCGGCGCCTTTCAAGCCAGATCAAAATGAAAATAAAATTGCAAATCTACAATCTTTTATCTACTAACCCTGAAAGTTTGAACTCAATATCTTTTATAGTTTAGGAGAAGTTAGAGTAACAAGCCACCTCTCTAAAAATTTCTAAAACGTCAATATCTAGAAAACGGAAGTGACGTCATCAATATAATAAAAAACGTATAAGGTTTCGATCATTTTCTATCAGATCTAAAAGTTTCATGAAAATCGGTCAGGCCGTTTCTGAGAAATCGCGTGCACAAAATTTGTAAGAAAAAAAATAAAAATAATAATAACTAGATACGATCTCGTTACGCGTAACGAGTAGGTCTTCCGTTCAATTTTTAAACGATACGATTAAAATATCATTGAAATTTCAGAATTCTCCCTCAAACACTCCCATTTCGATAATGTATACAATTGTCAATATCCTTTAAAATGCTTAACAAAGAGTTTTGCTTTTTAACATACAGAACATTAAAAGATTTAAGATTTTAGTCCCCTAAAATCTCTAAATACGTCATCAATGGGTTTGGAAATGAGTTTTTACAAACTGATATTGCTGCGATCAACAACTTTATTCTATAATGCATTACAAAATCTTGATCATTTTTAACGTATGAGTAATAGAATTTAGGAGTTTATTGCCCCCTAATTTAAGGGACCAGCCCCTTTTTCTTGATTTTATACGAAAGGTCTCTACTAACATGTTTTGTTGTTACATCCATCTAAAATTGATGATCACTTTTGAGATACAAATGATTGAATATTTTAGGGGCAAGCCCTCTAGATCCTTAATGGGGACAGAAATTCGGGTTTTGATAAGTAGAATCAATTTAAATCAGTTAATCAAACATTTTCTCTTCTTTGATGTCTAACAAAATATGTATACTTCTCTAGTTATTTTTCGTCAAAGTACTTTGGCCCCTAAAAATCCCTAATTACGTAATAAATGGGCGTGGCAATGATTTTTTCTAATAGATATTGGTACGATCAACAACTTTGCTTTTATAATGCATTACAAAATCTTTATCGTTTTTAAGTTATTTGTAATAGAGTTAACGAGTACCTTGGCACCTAAAAAAAGGGGCCAGCCCCTTTTTTCTTGATTTCTTTGAAAAGGTCTTAAGAATACAAACATTTTTTGTTCTTACACCCATCTAAAATTGTTGATCATTTTTGAGATACAAATGATTGAATATTTTAGGGGCCAGCCCTCTAGATCCTTAATGGGGACAGAAATTCGTGTTTTGATAAGTGGAATTAATTTAAATCATTTATTCAAACATTTTTTTTTCTATGATGTCTAACAAAATATGTATACTTCTCTAGTTATTTTTCGTCAAAGTTTAAGTACTTTGGCCCCTAAAAATCCCTAATTACGTAATAAATGGGCGTGGCAATAATTTTTTCTAATAGATATTGGTACGATCAACAACTTTGCTTCTATAATGCATTACAAAATCTTTATCGTTTTTAAGTTATTTGTAATAGAGTTTACGAGTGCCTTGGCCCCTAAAAAAGGGGCTAGCCCCTTTTTCTTGATTTCGTTGGAAATAACTTCTCTACCACTTCTGTTATATATATCTTAACAAAATATCAACTGATAAAAAGATACAGAACAAAACGTTTGAAAATTTTGAATGAAAATTCGTACTCAATTTTCGTGCTCAGGCGAGCTCCAAGAAATGGTGCCACTGGCGTAAAACAAAATAATAGTGCACAACTTCAGACTATAGACTACCTATCCTGGAAATTTCATAGTCATATCTCTGATAGTTTCTGAGATCAGCTCTGCACAAAATAGGTCGTAAAAATCTACAAAATGGTCGATAAATCAATACAGGAAGTGACGACAACAAAAATTTCAAAAACATATTAAATTCAGATGATGACTCATTATCTGTGAAAAAATGTTGAAAATCGGTCGAATAGTTTTCGAGAAATCGCGTGCACAAAATTTGGAAAAAATAATAATAACTAGATCTCGTTACGAGTAACGAGTAGGTCTTCCGTCCGATTTTGTTTTCATATGATACGATGAAATATCGATATTCTCTGCCAAATCTGCGATCTTGGTGAATCTAGGTTTTTTGTCTCGAGACCGAAAACGGACGAACAAAAGAGGTTTATGAAAATAAAAGCTAGGTTTTTTTTATACATTTGTTTAGTGTACACTACTGTTAATCATGGAAGATGAAACACCAAAGATAATCAGTTAAACTTGTGAAAAAAATGAATTGTTTGAACTCTTCTGGTGAGTACCGGAAGTGACGGTTGACAAAAGAAAACCCGTTAAATATATCTTCAATCGATTGCTTATCATTTATAAAACTTTGTGTCTCAATCACTTACAGTGACTAAAATCTCGCTGGTATCAATTTTGTAAAAAGGCTAGGTACCAAAGATATTTGAAATCTTGATTGTTTCAAGTTATCTGTAATATAGTTTACGAGTGTCTTGGCCCCTCATTTAAGAGGCCAGCCCCTTTTTCTTGAGTTCAATCGAAAGGTCTCACGAATACTAACATTTTTTGTTCTTACACCCTTCTAAAATTGGTGTTCATTTTTGAGATACAAATGATTGAATATTTTAGGGGCCAGCGCTATAGATCCTTAATGGGGACAGACTTTGGAGTTTTGATTAGTGGAATCGATTAGAATCATCAATACAAACATTTTCTTTTCTACATTGCCTAACAAAATATGTCTCGTTCTCTAGATATATTGCATCAAAGTTTAAGTACTTTGGCCCCTTAAAATCCCTAATTACGTCATAAATGGGTGTGAAAATGATTTTACCTGATAAATATTGCTACAATCAACAACTTTGCTTCTATATTGTATTACAAAATGTTGATCGTTTTTAAGTTATTTGTAATAGAGTTTACGAGTGTCTTGGCCCCTAATTTAAGGGGTCAGGCCCTTTTTTTTTGATTTTGTTGGAAAGAACGTTTAATTAAGGTCTTCCGTTTCCAGCGGAAGACCTTATTGTTTTCGTACTGTTTCTTATTATTATTATTTATTAAGGTCTTCCGTTTCCAACGGAAGACCTTATTGTTATTGCTTTGTTTCTTTTTCACTATTATTTTTATTGTTTTTTTTTCTGTCACGTTTTCTCAAAAATGCTTCAGCCAATTTTCATGAAATTTTCAGATCTTATTCATGACAAAATTTGTAAGAAAAGTACACGGGCTTTTTTTGATCGTCACTTCCGGTACCGAGATATTAAAGATTTTACGTTTTTGCTTGTTCACGATTTTTCTCAAAAAGTATTTACGATAGAACCTTCAAATTTTCAGAGAAGGTAGAGAGTGAACGGCCGCAGTGCCCTTGGTATATCCGAACGTCCGCCGTCACTTCCGGTCGTCACCGGAAGGATATGAAAAACCTTAATTTTTCAAATTTTTAGATTTGAATTTTTTTTTATATTTTTATTCGATGGAGACGCTTAAAACACTTCAGAATATGAAATTCGTGTTAAAATCGATCCAGGCATTTCCGAGATTTTGAGATCAAAAGTTCTGAAGCGAGAGTCTGCGTAGCTCAGTCGTTAGAGTGTTGGACTTGTGCCCAGGCGACCCGGGTTCCATCCCCGAGTGCCGATTATTTGTTCTTCCCTAATTTTGTTTTGTTTAACGATTTTACCTTTAAAATGATGGTTTTTATTGTTTTCCGTTTTATTTTTATCATAAATAAAAATAATAACAGCTTTTTTAGTACAAATATAGAGCTCGTTTTTGTCAGCAGTTCGCATCGCCGCCATCAAAGACATGCCGCCGAGGCGCCCCTGCAGTACGACCGCATAAGAGTTCACTGGGTCGCTTTGCCGGCATCAAAGAAATGCCGCCATCTCAATGACTGTATGCACACAACATTTAGCAATGCACCAACGTTATTCTACATGGCTTTAAAATGAGGACTGATTAGTATTTGTTCACATATATAGATACACGCTTGCATGTATGCATGCGTTTATTGACATACGTTGCTGATATACTAATTCTCTAAACACTATAAAAAACTAGAAGATCTCTCTCTCTCTCTCTCTCTCTCTCTTTTTCTCTCTCTCTCTCTCTCTCTCTCTCTCTCTCTCTCTCTCTCTCTCTCTCTCTCTCTCTCTCTCTCTCTCAAGTACATAAGAACTAAGTACAGGTAACATGCAGTAAATTGGATAGAGGCTAAATGTACATTGGCGTCAAAAAATTATGCATGTATTTATTTCAAGTTACGGGATGATGTCTATGGATTCAAATAATTTGAAATTCATTGTTTAATGATTGTCTTCTTACTGATTGGAAATCAACGCTAAAAAGTCATTTTTATTAATGATGGTGTACTTTTTCCTTTTTTGTGCATGTCTATATACTGATACAAATCTGTTGCCTGTCTGGGATTAAGAAAAACCTCCGAAGTTTATACTCGTAACTATACAAACGAACGGGTGACTGCGACAAGATTTGAAAACTGACCACCCGTTTATGAGTGTTTGAGCCTAAAAATAAACAGATGTAAAAAAAAAATCAATAGATACATCTTTCAAACAACGCTTATACATTGTTTTTAACATATGTATTTTATTTAATACCACATATTGCAATATGTGATATTTAGAATTTAATTTTCTACGTTTAATATAGAAGTCACCGACCGACCCCCCCCCCCTCCAAATTCATAAAATCATTTAGTTTTTAGGGCCCGATTTTACTTGATCTTTGATCTTCGACCTTTAATTTCAACTAATTACCATAATAGATTACTGTACTAATAACCAGACCAATTCGTTCATTATTAACAGAGTTATGAAGCTTTTGGCATTTGAGTTTTAGTTGTTGTGTTTGACATGTACTGTAAAAAAAAAAATTCTGACTCCCAAGCCCTTCATTCAATCCTAATGAAAATTCGTGAAAATGAACCTCTGACCCCATTCTTATTGTCTGTCAAATATGCAGCGGATTGAACAATTAAGACGAAATTCCTGAGATTAAACGGCGCTTGTTGCCTAAACGTGGAAATTAAATTTACACACTGTACACGCACCGACCCCCCCCCCTTCCTATTCACAAAATCATTTAGTTTTTCTGGCCTTATTTTACTGGATCTTTCATCTTGAGCCTTTATTTTCAATCTAATTCAATTCTAGATTACTGTACTAATGACCAGACATATTCGTTCATTTTTAAGAGAGTTATAAATTTTTGGGCATTTAAGTTTCGATTGGCGTGCTTGACATGACTGTAGAAAAAAACTTTGGACCCCATTCTTATTGTCTGCCAAATATGCAGCGGATTGAACAATTAAGAAGAAATTACTGAGATCAAACGGCGAGTATAGCCTGTACGGAGACTTAAAATTTACACAGTACAAGGGATGTAAGCAGCCGCGTTATATTTCTGTTGCATGTATATTTCTTGTTTTCTATTTTGTCTGTATTTACGATAGCGTGTGAACTACTTATGAATGTTAGAACTGTGGAAATTAGTCATCAAATTTTTACCGAATAAATTTACGTGTTACTGATTTCGTTATTTCTACATTTATAAAGATTTTATCAATCAAATCAAACAGTCAAACATAATAGAAAACGACACGAAAAAAAATCTCAACACTGAAATACATGGGTAAAATGCATCAGTCATTGTTTTAGGACTTCCCCTAATTGTTGTTAACCGCATCCGAGATCCACACCCCAAAATTCTATTTTCGATTTATTTAAGACGAAAATCAAGCTCGGGTCTTTTCAACCCCCTCAAGACACAAACAATATTTCAAATGACCTCGCACTGTTACCAAACCTGAATAGTCAGACATCTTACACGTTGTTTTTCATTTCATACAAAAACTCAGCTCCTCTTCCGGGCGAAAATGCCCCAAATTCAAAGACAAATTCGGGAATTATTTCGCGTCAGCCATGTTTTGAGATACCTGCAAAGGTTGTGTGTTCGAATCTCGCTGGAGCCAAGCTTTGCTCTTTCTCTGTATTGCTCGCAACGAGATCGTGTCTAGTTATTAAGGTCTTCCGTTTCCAACGGAAGACCTTATTGTTTTCGTACTGTTTCTTCTTATTATTTTTTTCCACAAATTTTGTGCACGCGATTTCTCAGAAACTATTCGGCCGATTTTGACCATTTTTTCACAGATGATTGCCAGAGGTCATAATTTTAGACGTTTTTTGAAATTTTGAAATCGTCACTTCCGGTACCGAGTTACGGTGGATTTTCTATTTTTTTTTACGACCTATTTTGTGCAGAGCTGATCTCAGAAACTATTAGAGATATGAATACGAAATTTTCAGGATAGGTAGTCTATAGTTTGAAGTTGTGCACTATTGTATTGTTTTACGCCAGTGGCGCCATTTCTTTGAGCTCGCCTAGGCACGAAAATTAGGTACGAATTTTCATTTAAAATTTTACGACCTATTTTGTGCAGAGCTGATCTCAGAAACTATTAAAGATATGAATATAAAATTTTCAGGATAGGTAGACCATAGTTTGAAGTTGTGCACAATGTAGTTTATGATCTAGAGGGCTGGCCCCTAAAATATTCAATCATTTGTATCTAAAAAATGATCAACAATTTTAGATAGGTGTAAGAACAAAAAATGTTAGTATTCATAAGACCTTTTCAAAGAAATCAAGAGAAAGGGGCTGGCCCCTTAAATTAGGGGCCAAGGCACTCTTAAACACTATTACAAATAACTTAAAAACGATAAAGATTTTGTAATGCATCATAGAAGCAAAGTTGTTGATCGTTACAATATCTATCAGGAAAAATCATTGCCACGCCCATTTATGACGTTATTAGGGATTTTTAGGGGCCAAAGTACTTAAACTTTGACGCAATATATCTAGAGAAGGAGACATATTTTGTTAAGCATAGTAGAAGAGAAAATGCTAACATTGATAATTCTCATCGATTCCATCAATCAAAATACCAATGTCTGTCCCCATTAAGGATCTAGAGGGCTGGCCCCTAAAATATTCAATCATCTGTATAAAAAAAATGAACAACAATTTTAGATACTTGTAAGAACAAAAATTGTTAGTATTTGTGAGACAATTTCAATGAACACAAGAAAAAGGGGCTGGCCCCTTACATAAGGGGCTAAGTCACTCGTAAAGTCTTTTCACATACCTTAAAAACGATCAAGATTTTGTAATGCATTTCAGAAACAAAGTTGTTGATCAAAACAATATCAGTTTGTAAAACTCATTTCCACACCCATTGATGACGTAATTATTGATTTTAGGGGACTAAACTCTTTAACCTTTAATATGCAAAATGTCAAAAAGCAAAACACTTTGTTACGCATTTTAAAGGATATTGACAATCGTAAATATTATCTGAAAGGGAGTGTTTGAGGTGGAATTCTGAAATGTCATTGATATTTAATCGTATCGTTTAAGAACTGAACAGAAGACCTACTCGTAACTCGTAACGAGATCGTATCTAGTTATTATTTTTTTTTTCCAAATTTTGTGCACGCGATTTCTCGGAATCTATTTGACCGATCTCAACCATTTTTTCACAGATGTTAGGGCGTGATCTAAACTTAATACATTTTTCTTAATTTTTTCGTAGTCACTTCCGGTACCGAATTGTCGGCCATTTTGTAATTTTTGACGACCCATTTTGTGCAGCTATAAACTCGGAAACCATAAGAGATATGAATATGAAATTTTCAGGATAGGTAGACGATAGTTTGAAGTTGTGCAGCATGTATTTGTTTAATGCCTGTTGCGCCATTTCTTGGAGCTCGCCTGGGCACGAAAATTGGGTACGAATTTTCATTCAAAATTTTCACACGTTTTGATTTATATCTTTTTATCAGTTGATATTTTGTTAAGACATATATACCAAAAGAGGTAGAGAATTAAAAGTTCTTTCCAACAAAATCAAGAAAAATGGGCTGGCCCCTTTATTTAGGGGCCAACGCACACTTAAACTCTATCACACATATCTTAAAAACGATAAAGATGTTGTAATGCATTATAGAAGCAAAGTTGTTGATCGTACCAATATCTATTAGAAAAAATCATTGCTACGCCCATTTATTACGTAATTAGGAATTTTTAGGGGCTAAAGTACTTAAACTATGACGCAATATAACTAGAGAAGTAGACATATTTTGTTAGACATCATAGAAAAGAAAATGTTTGAATTTATGATTTAAATCGATTCCACTTATCAAAACACGACTTTCTGTCCCCATTAAGGATCTAGAGGGCTGGCCCCTAAAATATTCATACATTTGTATCTCAAAAATGATCAACAATTTTAGATGGGTGTAAGAACAAAAATTGTTAGTATTCTTAAGACCTTTTCAAAGAAATCAAGAAAAAGGGGCTGGCCCCTATTTTTTTTTGGGGGGGGGGCAAGAAACTCGTAAAGTCTATTACAAATTACATAAAAACGATTAAGATTTCGTAATGCAGTCTATAGTCTGAAGTTGTGCACTATTATTTTGTTTTACGCCAGTGGCGCCATTTTTTGGAGCTCGCCTAGGCACAAAAATTGGGTACGAATTTTCATTCAAATTCTTCATACGTTTTCATCTGTATCTTTTTATCAGTTGATATTTTGTTAAGACATATATAACAAAAATAGTAGATAATTAAACGTTCTTTCCAACAAAATCAAGAAAAAGGGACTGGCCCCTTAAATTAGGGGCCAAGACACTCGTAAACTCTATTGCAAATAACTTAAAAACGATCAAAATTTTGTAATGCAATATAGAAGCAAAGTTGTTGATTGTAGCAATATTTATCAGGTAAAATCATTTTCACACCCATTCATGACGTAATTAGGGATTTTAAGGGGCCAAAGTACTTAAACTTTGATGCAATATATCTAGAGAAGGAGACATATTTTGTTAGGCAATGTAGAAAAGAAAATGTTTGCATTGATGATTCTAATCAATTCCACTAATCAAAACTCCAAAGTCTGTCCCCATTAAGGATCTATAGCGCTGGCCCCTAAAATATTCAATCATTTGTATCTCAAAAATGAACAACAATTTTAGATGGGTGTAAGAACAAAAAATGTTAGTATTCGTGAGAACTTTCAATTGAACTCAAGAAAAAGGGGCTGGCCCCTTAAATGAGGAGCCAAGACACTCGTAAACTACATTACAGATAACTTGAAAACAAGCAAGATTTCAAATATCTTTGGTACTTAGCCTTTTTTACAAAATTGATACCAGCGAGATTTTAGTCACTGTAAGTGATTGAGACACAAACTTTTATAAATGTTAGACAATCAATTGAAGATATTTTTAACGGGTTTTCTTTTGTCAACCGTCACTTCCGGTACTCACCAGAAGAGTTCAAACAATTCATTTTTTTCACAAGTTTAACTGATTATCTTTGGTGTTTCATCTGCTATGATTAACAGTAGTGTACACTAAACATATGTATAAAAAACCCTAGCTTTTATTTTCATAAACCTCTTTTGTTCGTCCGTTTTCGGTCTCGAGACAAAAAACCTAGATTCACCAAGATCGCAGATTTGGCAGAGAATATCGATATTTCATCGTATCATATGAAAACAAAATCGGACGGAAGACCTACTCGTTACTCGTAACGAGATCTAGTTATTATTATTATTTTTTCCACAAATTTTGTGCACGAGATTTCTCGAAAACTCGAGCGATTTCGACCATTTTTTCCCAGAAGATGAGACTTGATGTAAACTTCATACGGATTTTTCCTGTCGGCACTTCCGGTACCGATTTATCGGCCATTTTGTCCATTTTCACAACCTATTTTGTGCAGAGCTGATCTCAGAAACTATCAGAGATATAACTATGAAATTTTCAGGATAGGTAGTCTATAGTTTGAAGTTGTGCACTATTATGTTGTTTTACGCCAGTGGCGCCATTTCTTGGAGCTCGCCTGGGCTCGAAAATTGGGTACGAATTTTCATTCAAAATTTTCATACGTTTTCATCTGTATCTTTTTATCAGTTGATATTTTGTTAAGACATATATAACGAAAGTAGTAGATAACTAGATACGATCTCGTTACGAGTAACGAGTAGGTCTTCCTTGCAATTTCTGTTTTAAATCATACCATGAATAATCGATACAATTTTAGAATTATCCCCCCCCCCCAACTTTTAGATAATGTATACAAATCAATTATTACGTAATAAATGGGTGTGGCAATGAGTTTTCCAGATAGATATTGCTACAATTAACAACTTTGCTTTTATAATGCATTACGAAATCTTAATCGTTTTTATGTAATTTGTAATAGACTTTACGAGTTTCTTGCCCCCCCCCCCCCCCCCAAAAAAAAAAAATAGGGGCCAGCCCCTTTTTCTTGATTTCTTTGAAAAGGTCTTAAGAATACAAACATTTTTTGTTCTTGCACCCATCTAAAATTGTTGATCATTTTTGAGATACAAATGTATGAATATTTTAGGGGCCAGCCCTCTAGATCCTTAATGGGGACAGAAATTCGTGTTTTGATAAGTGGAATCGATTTAAATCATAAATTCAAACATTTTCTTTTCTATGATGTCTTACAAAATATGTATACTTCTTTAGTTATTTTTCGTCAAAGTTTAAGTACTTTGGCCCCTAAAAATCCCTTATAACGTAATAAATGGGCGTGGCAATGATTTTTTTAAATAGATATTGGTACGATCAACAACTTTGCTTCTATAATGCATTACAAAATCTTTATCGTTTTTAAGTTATTTGTAATAGAGTTTACGAGTGCCTTGGCCCCTAAAAAAAGGGACCAACCCCTTTTTCTTGATTTCGTTGGAAAGAACTTATGATTATCTACCAATTTTGTTATATATATCTTAACAAAATATCAACTGATAAAAAGATACAGATCAAAACGTTTGAAAATTTTGAATGAAAATTCGTACTCAATTTTCGTGCCCAGGCGAGCTCCAAGAAATGGCACCACTGGCGTAAAACAAAATAATAGTGCACAACTTCAGACTATAGACTACCTATCCTGAAAATTTCATAGTCATATCTCTGATAGTTTCTGAGATCAGCTCTGCACAAAATAGGTCGTAAAAAACCACAAAATGGTCGATAAATCGGTACCGGAAGTGACGACAACAAAAATTTCAAAAACATATAAAATTCAGATGATGACTCATCATCTGTAAAAAAAAGTTGAAAATCAGTCGAATAGTTTTCGAGAAATCGCGTGCACAAAATTTGGAAAAAAAATAATAATAATAACTAGACACGATCTCGTTGCGAGCAACGAGGAGGTCTTCCGTCCGATTTTTAGAAGAGGAAATGACCTTGCCTTTTATCTTACTCAACGAAACATAGCAGATGTGATTTAAAAGAGGGATGGATGAAGGAATATACACCCCGTTGGATCCCTAATTTAAAGGACCAGCCGCAATTTTTTTTTCATATTAAATAAGAGGTCTTTTGACCTAATAACAGGTCTAATGACCTGTGATAAAAAGATTTCGAAGAAAAAAAATAGGGTCTGCCTTTGTGAACGGAAGACCCTAATAACAATAAGAATAGAAGGGTCTTCCGCTGAAGACGGAAGACCCTAATGATAAAAAACTGTTTTCTAAATCTTAATTGAAGAGTGTTTTTCAACTTGTACTACAGTCCAACAACCCGTTTATGTTGAATATTTTAGTTAGAAAATTAAATAAAAAGGAGAGAAAGAAATAGAGAGAAAGAACAAATCTTGGCTCCGGCGTAATTAGAACACATGTCTCAATTTAAACATGGCTGACGCGAAATAATTCCCGAATTTGTCTTTGAATTTGGGGCGTTTCCGCCCGGGAGAGGAGCTGAGTTTTTGTATGAGATGAATAACAACGTGTAAGATGTCTGACTATTCAGGTTTGGTAACAGTGCGAGGTCATTTGAAATAGTGATGCTTGTTTGTGTCTGGAGGGGGGTGAAAAGACCCGAGCTTGATTTTCGTCGTGAATAAATCGGAAATAGAATTTTGGGGTGTGGATCTCGGATTCGGTTAACAACAATTTGGGCAAATCCTTAAACAATGACTGATGCATTTTACCCATGTATTTCAGTATTGAGAATTTATTTTGTGTCGTTTACTATTATGTTTGACTTTTTTATTTCAGCAGGATGGATAAAATCTTTATAAATGTAGAAATAACGAAATCAGTAACACGTAAATTTATTCGGTAAAAATTTGATGACAGTAATTTCCACAGTTCTAACATTCATAGGTAGTTCACACGCTATCGTAGATACAGACAAAATGGAAAACCAGAAATATACATGCAACAGAAATATTACGCGGCTGCTTACATCCCTTGTACTCTGAAAATTTTAAGTCCCCGTACAAGCTATACTCGCCGTTTGGTCTCAGGAATTTCTTCTTAATTGTTCAATCCGCTGCATATTTGGCAGACAATAAGAATGGGGTCCGAGATACATTTACACAAAATTTCATTAGGATTGAGTAAGGGGCTCGGGAGTTAGAATTTTTTTCTACAGTACATGTCAAGCACGCCAATCGAAACTCAAATGCCCAAAAAATCATAACTCTCTTAAAAATGAAAGAATAGGTGTGGTCATTAGAACAGTAATCTAGAATTGAACTAAGTTGATAATGAAGGTTCAAGATGAAAGATCCAGTAAAATCAGGCCAGAAAAACTAAATGATTTTGTGAATAGGAAGGAGGGGGGGGGGGTGCGTGTACTGTGTAAATTTAATTTCCACGTATAGGCAATAAGCGTCGTTTAATCTCAGGAATTTCGTCTTAATTCTTCAATCCGCTGCATATTTAACAGACGATAAGAATGTGGTCCGAGGTTTGAAAGATGTAACTATTGATTTTTTTTTTTACATCTGTTTATTCTCAGGCTCAAACACTCATAAACGGGTGGTCAATTTTCAAACCTTGTCGCAGTCACCCGTTCGTTTGTATAGTTACGAGTATAAACTTCGGAGGTTTTTCTTAGTCCCAGACAGGCAACAGATTTGTATCAGTATATAGACATGCACAAAAAAGAAAAGAAAAAAGTACACCATCTGTAATAAAGATGACTTTTTAGCGTTGACTTCCAATCAGTAAGAAGACAATCATTAAACAATGAATTTCAAATTATTTGAATCCATAGACATTATCCTGTAACTTAAAATAAATACATGTATAATTTTTGTACACAATGTACATTTAGCCTCTATACAATTTACTGCATGTTACTTGTATTTGTTCTTATTCAAATGCTAAAATAGTTGTTCTTTAGAGAGAAAGAGAGAGAGAGAGAGAGAGAGAGAGAGAGAGAGAGTTTTATAGTGTTCAGGAAATCAATATATAAGCAACCTATGTCAATAAACGCATGTATTCATGCATGCGTTTATCTATTTAATTATGTAAATAAATACTAATCAGTCCTCATTTCAAAGCCATGTAGAATAACGTTTGTGCATTGCTAAGTTAATGTTGTGTGCATACAGTCTAGGAGATGGCGGCATTTCTTTGATGCCGGCAAAGCGACCCAGTGAACTCTAATGCAGTCGTACTGCAAGGAGCTTCGGCGGCATGTCTTTGATGCTGGCGATGCGACGAGCGTCTGAATTAAGCCAACTGCTGACAGAAACAAGCTCTATATTTGTACTTAAAAAGTTGTTTTATCTTTATTTATTATAAAAATAAAACGGAAAACAATAAAAACCATAAAATCATTAAACAAAACAAAATTAGGGAAGAAATATAATCGGCACTTGGGGACGGAACCCGGGTCGCCTGGGCACAAGTCCACCACTCTAACGACTGAGCTACGCGGACCCTCGCTTCAGAACTTTTGAGCTCAAAATCTCGGGAATGCATGGATCGATTTAAAAACGAATTTCATATTCTGAAGTGTTTCAAGTGTCTCTATCGAATAAAAACATAAAAAAAATTCAAGTTTAAAAAATTGAAAAATTAAGGTTTTTCATTTCCTTCCGGTGACGACCGGAAGTGACGGCGGACGTTCGGATATGCGAAGGGCACTGCGGCCGTTCACTCTCTACCATCTCTGAAAATTTGAAGGTTCTATCTTAAATACTTTTTGAGAAAAATCGTGAACAAGCAAAAACGTAAAATCTTTATTATCTCGGTACCGGAAGTGACGACCAAAAAAAGCTCGTGTAATTTTCTTACAAATTTTGTCATGAATAAGATCTAAAAATTTCATGAAAATCGGCTGAAGCATTTTTGAGAAAACGTGGGAGAAAAAAAAAAGAATAATAATAATAACAGAGGAAAAGAATCAAAGCATAACAATAAGGTCTTCCGTTGGAAACGGAAAACCTTAATAATAGAGGAAAAGAAACAAAGCAAAAACAATAAGGTCTTCCGTTTCCAACGGAAGACCTTAATAAGAAACAGTACGAAAACTATAAGGTCTTCCGTTGGAAACGGAAGACCTTAATAAGGTCTTCTGTTGGAAACGGAAGACCTTAATAAGGTAAAATATTGAAATCACGCGTTCTTTGTATTCACGCACAGTTTAAAAGTGAAGCTTTCCATATTTCATCTATATAATGATTAACGTTATGCGCAGACCTAGAAAGGGTCTTGGGAATAAAACTGCCAAAAATTAAGGGTCTTAGAGGGGGCTAACCCCCCCCCCCCTCCCCCCCCCAAAAAATTTTTAAAAAACAATCAAAAAAAAAAATTGTATTTTTTATACTATTCATCTGATTTTTAAAATCTTTTCGGTTTATTGTACAGAGGAGAGAATACAATTTAAAAAATGTGGTCCGGGGGTTACTTTTTGACACCTTTTAGGAGTTTAAGGCGACTAAAAATGACTATTGAATCTTCAGCTGCCGTGTATGGCTTGATCTGTAGGGGGAAAATTTGAAACTCCCGATCCTTTCACTCAATTTTAAATAACAACTCATGTAAATGTACATCGGACCTCATTCTTATTGTCGGCCAAATCTTAAGCAGAATGAACAATTTATAATTAAAATCTTGAAATCAAACAGCACGTATTGATTGTACGGGGAATCAAAATGTACACAGTGCACGGGATGTAAGCAAACGTATAACTATTCAGATGTATGTATATTTTTGGTATTTTGTTAAATCAGAAAAGATATGCATTATTTCTGAATGTTGAAACTGTGAAAATTACAGTCATCGATTTTATACTGAATAAATTTACATGTTACGTGTTTCGTCATTTCTTCATTTATCAAGCATAATTATATCAATCCCATTTAATTCGAACTGTAGATTATCCTTGTAAACGACGTGAAAAAAACTTTTAAAGCAGAAATACATGTGCAGAATGCATAACTAATTGTTTATCGACATCCTTGCGTTGGTGTAAACTGAACCCGCGATTTCTACTTTCGGTTTGCTTTCCGATCGCAGCTTTTGAAACTGACATGTTCCCCACTGTTCAATCAATTACTAACATTATTTAGACCTGACCTTTCTATTTATGTCCTTACCGTTGCATTAACACACTCTCACGTCCATGAATTAAGTGGTTTTGATTGCACTCTCTGCATGGTCAATGAAATTCGTACGCGCGAACCCAAAGGTGCGTTCCAATCCCACCTCAGACAACATTATTCAACTTATTGTCTACCACTCTTAAACGCCATGCACATAACGATTTTTGTAGAAGATTGTGCAGGATTAGGTATCACTAGATACGACCTCGTTACGAGTAACGAGTAGGTCTTCCGTCCGATTTTTTTTTTTTTTTTTAGATAAAATGATACCATGAGATATCGATACAATTTCAAAATTACCCCCCCCCCCCCAAAAAAAAAAATAATTTGAAGATAAAGAATAAAAACCCTAATTACGTCAGACATGGGCCTGACGATGACTCTTTCAAACCAATAATGTAGAGATCAACAACTTTGATTTTTATAATGCATAACAAAATATTTATCGTTTTCAAGTTGTTCGTAATAGAATTTACGAGTCTTTTGGTCCCTAATTAAAGAAGCCAGCCCCTTTTTCTTGATTTTATTGGATAGAACTTTTGATTGTCTACTACTTTTGTTCTATATGTCTTGTCAAAATATCAACTGATAAAAAGATACTGATCAAAACATATGGAAATTTTGATTCGAAATCTGTACCCCATTTTTGTGCCTAAGCGAGCTCCAAGGAATAGCGCCCTGGTGCAAAAGACCTAAATAGTGCACAACTTCAAACCATGCTCTACCTATCCTGAAAATTTCAAAGTCATATCTCTTATAGTTTCTGAGATCAACTCTGCACAAAATTGGTCGTAAAAAATTACAAAATCGACCGTAAATCCGGACCAGAAGTGACGACGACAAAAAATTCAAAAACATATCAAATTCAGATAATTTCCCATCATCTGTGATTGTTCAGATCGGTTGAGTAGTTTTCGAGAAATCGCGTGCACAAAATTTGGAAAAAAAAATAATAATAAACAGTACGAAAACAATAAGGTCTTCCGTTGGAAACGGAAGACCTTAATAAGAAAAGTGAAAAAGAAACAATAGAATAATAGAAGGGTCTTCTGCTGAAGACGGAAGACCCTAATAATAATAACAATAAGAAAAGTGAAAAAGAAACAATAGAATAATAGAAGGGTCTTCCGCTGAAGACGGAAGACCCTAACTAGATTCGATCTCGTTGCGAGCAACGAGTGGGTCTTCCGTCCGATTTTTGAATAGATTAGATCAAACTTATCAATTCAAAGATAAAATCGTAGATCTAAGCGAAAAAAAGGGAAAGAAATGTTGCGGCACTCGAGGTTTGAACCCGGGTCGCCTGGGCAATGTCCACGACTCTATCGACTGAGCTACTCGGACTCCGCTTCAGAACTTTGACGCTTAATTTCTCAAGAATGCCTTGATCGATTTTAAAACAAATTACATTTTCTGAATAAGTAAAAGGGTCACTATAAGGTGTAAAAATTTCAAAGAAAAATATTGAAAAATAAAAAAGTCGAAAAATTCAATTTTTGAAATTTCCTTCCGGTGACGACCGGAAGTGACGGCGGACATTCTCTTGACGGAGGTACATTAGAAAAACGGTAGATCTATCATATCTGAAAATTTCAGCCTTTTATCTTTACTCGTTTTTGAGAATCCTGACAGACAAAATTGACTTTTTAAAATCGTAAACGGACGATAACTTCTGACTTGAAGTGTATTTTCAAAAATTAAAAAAAAATGTATCAGCTTTAGATAAAAAACACGTTAATATTGAAAATTTGAGCGAAATCGACTCAGCCATCTCCGAGAAATCGTCTGCACAAAATCGGTAAGAAAAAAAAAGAATAATAAGAAAAGTGAAAAAGAAACAATAGAATAATAGAAGGGTCTTCCGCTGAAGACGGAAGACCCTAATAATAATAAGAAAAGTGAAAAAGAAACATTACAATAATAGAAGGGTCTTCCGCTGAAGACGGAAGACCCTAATAAGAAAAGTGAAAAAGAAACAATAGAATAATAGAAGGGTCTTTAGCTGAAGACGGAAGACCCTAATAATTTAAGACTGTTTTTGTCTAAATCTTAATGTACGAGTGGTTTCAACTTGTACTACAGTCCAACAACCCCTTTATGTTGAATATTTTAGTTAGAAAATCAAAAAAAAAAATGGAGAGAAAGAAATAGAGAGAAAGAAGAAATCTTAGCTCCGGCGAGGCCTTTGCAGGTGTCATAACAGTATTTCAGCAAAGGTTCACGTCAAAGCATGGCTGACGCGAAATAATTCCCGAATTTCTCTTTGAATTTGGGGCGCTTCCACCCGGGACAGGAGCTGAATTTTTGTATGAGATGAGGAACGATGTGTGAGATGTCTGACTACACAGGTTTGGTATCAGTGCGAAGTCATTTGAAATATTGATGCGTGTTTGTGTCTGGAGGGGGGTGAAAAGACCCGAGCTTGATTTTCGTCGTAAATAAATCGAAAGTAGAATTTTGAGGTGTGGATCTCGGATTCGGTAAACGATAATTAGGGGAAGTAAAATCCTAAAACAATGACTGATGCATTTTACACATGTATTTCAGTGTTGAGATTTTTTTTTCGTGTCGTTTACTATTGTGTTTGACTGTATTGATAAAATCATTATAAATGTAGAAATAACGAAATCAGTAACACGTAAATTTATTCGGTAAAAATTTGATGACAATAATTTCCACAGTTTTAACATTCATAAGTAGTTCACACGCTATCGTAGATACAGACTAAACGGAAAACAAGAAATATACATGGAACAGAAATATTACGCGGCTGCTTAGATCACTTGTACTGTGTAAATTTTAAGTCCCCGTACAGACTATAAACGCCGCTTGATCTCAGGAATTTCTTCTGAATTGTTCAATCCGCTGCATATTTGGCAGACAATAAGAATGGGGTCCAAGGTACATTTACACAAAATGTCATTAGGATTAAGTGAAGGGCTCGGGAGTTAGAATTTTTTTCTACAGTACATGTCAAGCACGCCAATCGAAACTCAAATGTCCAAAAATTCATAACTCTTTTAAAGGTGAACGAATTGGTCTGGTAATTAGTACAGTAATCTAGAATGGTACTAGGTTGAAAATAAAGATTCAAGATGAAATATTTAGTAAAATCAGTCCAGAAAAACTTACTGATTTTGTGAATAGGGGGGGTCGATGCGTGTAGTGTGTAAAATTTATTTCCGCGTATAGGCTATAAGCGCCGTTTGATTATTCTTAATTGTTCAATCCGCTGCATATTTGACAGGTAATAAGAATGGGGTCCGAGGTTTATTTTCACGAATTTTCATTAGAATTGAGTGAAGGGCTCGGGAGTAAGAATTTTTTTGTACAGTACATGTCAAACACGACGATTGAAACTCAAATGCCAAAAAGTTCATAACTCTGTTAATAATGAACGAATTGGTCTGGTAATTAGTACAGTAATCTAAAATGGTACTAAGTTGATATAAAAATCAGATCTAAGCACAAAAAGAGGAGGAAAGAAATTCGGCACTCGGGGCTCGAACCCGGGTCGCCCAGGCACATGACCACGACTCTAACGACTGAGCTACTCGGACTCTCGCTTCAGGACTTTGATGCCTAATATCTCGAGAATGCGTTGATCGATTTTTAAACAAATTACATATTCTGAATCAGTAAAAACTATCAACTAATTGGAAAAAATATATAAAAACAAAAAGTTGAAAATTTTCATTTCTTAAATTTGCTTCCGGTGACGACCGGAAGTGACGGCGGACATTCTCTTGACCGAGGTTCACGAGGATATTGCTGGATCTATCATCTCTGAAAATTTCAGTTCTCTATCGTTACTCGTTTATGAGAAACATCGCCGACAAAATCGACTTTTAAAAATCGTAAAACGACTATAACTTCCGACCGGAAGTAAATTTTTAAAAATTGTTCCGGTGGTATAAAATTCATATAACAAGGCATCAGCCCTTGAAATTTAAAGGAAATCAAACGATTCATCTCCGAGAAATCGCCTGCACAAAATTTGTAAGACAAAAAAAGAATATAACTAGATTCGATCTCGTTGCGAGCAACAAGTGGGTCTTCCGCCCGATTTTTGAATAGAATACATCAAACTTATCAATTCAAATATAAAACCGTAGATCTAAGAGAAAAATAGTGAAAAAAAAATTGCGGCACTCGAGGCTTGAACCCGGGTCGCCTGGGCCATGTCCACGACTATATCGACTGAGCTACTCGGACTCTCGCTTCAGGACTTTGACGCCTAATTTCTCGAGAACGCCTTGATCGATTTTAAAACAAATTACATATTCTGAATCAGTAAAAGGGTCACTATCATCTTATTGGAAAAAATATATAAAAATAAAAAGTTGAAAATTTTCATTTTTTAATTTTGCTTCCGGTGACGAGCGGAAGTGACTGCCAACATTCTCTTGACAGAGGTACATGAGGATATTGCTAGATCTTTCATCTCTGAAAATTTCAGTTATCTATCTTTACTCGTTTTTGAGAAACATCGCCGACAAAATTGACTTTTAAAAATCGTAAAACGACGATAACTTCCGACCGGAAGTGAATTTTTTAAAAGTGTTCCTGCGGTATAAAACTCATATGACTAGGCATCAACCCTGAAAATTTGAAGGAAATCGAACGAGTCATCTCCGAGAAATCGCCTGCACAAAATTTGTACGACAAATAAAGAATAAGAAAAGTGAAAAAGAAACATTACAATAATAGAAGGGTCTTCCGCTGAAGACGGAAGACCCTAATAATATTAAGAAAAGTGAAAAAGAAACAATAGAATAATAGAAGGGTCTTCCGCTGAAGACGGAAGACCCTAATAATAATAAGAAACAGTACGAAAACAATAAGGTCTTCCGTTGGAAACGGAAGACCTTAATAAGGGAAACAGAAACAAAGCAATAACAAGAAGGTCTTCCGTTGGAAACGGAAGACCTTAATAATAAGAATAAGAAAGTCGACAAAAACAATATGTCTCCCCTTTGAAAGGGGAGACATAATAATAAAAACATAAAAATAGAATTTCACCAAAATCGTGACCATGCGCCTTTAAATGACAAAACCTGTATTTATAAATTTATCAATCAACATGGCGTATTTTACGTACGCATTTAACATGCTAGATTTGAGGACACTTTGTGTCCGCATTTTACAAGATACAATTGGGGACATTTTTTGTACACATTTCACCTGGTACATTTGGGGACACTTTGTGTGCACATTTTAGATAAAATAGTATTGGGGACATTTTGTGTACACATTTTAGATAAAACAGCATTTGGGACATTTTGTGTAAACATTTTACTAGGTACAATTGGGGACATTTTGTGTACACATTTTAGATAAAACAGAGAATTTGGGACATTTTGTGTACACATTTTACATGGCACAATAGGGGACATGCAAGATGACAGATAACACCCCGACGTTGATAAAAAATGTTATCGCAGTCCTATGTAAATAATAAAATCAATTTCATATAGACACTGTATTCCTACTGTAAAAACCTGTCACAGAATACTTACCTATATTATAAGTTTCTTCTGTATAAAAATTTCCCCTCTTGCTATCATCATTTCGTCTCTTCCCTGAAATTCAACTATCATTAGAAATCTCAAGTTCCAAAAGTTAATCATAACTAGAGGTACTGTGAGCAAAGCTCACAATTGATAACCCCCGCTAAGAAAACAATCATAACGCGTGTACTTTTGCTATTATAGAAAATATTGGATGAATCTTTTTCACTGTTCATTTTTTTAAAAATAACAACTTCTCTATTTTTTAAAACTGTTAATGCTAATAGGAGTAAACAAACCAATTTCTATCCTTTAATTCTATTTTATTTTAAGTTAACTGTTAATGCATGAGGACATTAGCATCCTTCCGTTAACAACCATGACTCGAATCAAACGAAATCGACATGTCAAGCAGCCATTAAATATTAAAACATTTTGAATTATTGGTATACTGTGCCCGATTTTTTCTGAATTTTATCAGGACCATTTTTAGACAGAAGGGGAGGAGAATCTAAAAATAATTTTATGTGGCCTGAGAAGAGCAAGCTTTCACAGGGCGAAAAACCATCTTTAAGCAAGTCCTTAAAGGTGGCTTAAAGGTGACTTAGAGGAGCTTAAAGGCTATACAACCTTTAAGCCGCCTTTAAGTCACCTTTAAGCAAGTGCTTATAGGTCCTTAATGTCCAAACTTCTTTAAGCTACCTTTAAGCCACCTTTAAGCATCTTTAAGTGGCATTTACGCTCTCTTTACGCTGCCTTTACACTGTCTTTAAGTGGCCTTTAAGTCAATATTGATCAAGCTGAACAATAAAAACATATATTAAATGCAAAAGCTCTTTTATAGAGATGGGAGGGGGTCATCCGAGTGATAATATAATTTCCAAGGAAGGGGGGGGGGTGTTCCAGGCGGTTTTAATCGTCGCTCCATTAAACACAGATCGCTATCATCAGCACCGCTCTGATGGACACAGATTGTCGTTATAAAATTCTTTATAATTTTTGGGGGGTTTCAAAAATTATTGTAGGTATGAGCGTAGTCTCTGTATCTTAATATGTGGGTAAAACTAATTAAAGTATGTTTCCTATTATAAATTAATCGGTGAAAAAATCTCTCTCTCTCTCTCTCTCTTTCTCTCTCTCTCTCAGTTCATCTGGTTATCAAACAAAATAAAGATAATGAACCAAAAATGCATGATTTAATTTGTTAATTGGTTTAAGGTTTGTATTTTTATTTCAATTTTCATTATTTCTAACTCTAGATCTGCTAGATACATGTTAAAGATGAAAAGACTCTCAACTGCCTTTGTTATATCGGGCAGGGTATTACTGCTTTGTTTGTCTAGACATAGTTTTGTTCGTTTGTGTATATCTAATTAGAGTCTATTGTTTGTCCAACTTAAGAAAACCCCTGGAACTAACACAGAATATACAAGATATACACAGCAGTTGTGTCGTGTGCCCAGGTGCATGTTTGTGTATATCTAATTAAAGTCTATTGTTTGTCCAACTTTAGAAAACCCCTGGAACTAACACAGAATATACAAGATATACACAACAGGTGTGTCGTGTGCCCAGGTGCACGTCAGGGTTTCTAAAGGCGTTGAATCTTAGTATGTACGAGTATACGATAAGTCTAGTGAATAAAAGTTAATTTACATTTGTAATTCATTTTCAAAGTATTATTTCCTAGCTATGGGTTTCAAAGATGTTACGTCTACAAATTAACGATACATGTATGTAAGAGTTAAATTTTGAGGCTAATTAATTAATGTACCGGTGATCATAAATAGGGGTTGATTATTTAAATATATGTATAAGGGTAAATATGTCAAATATACCCGGCCTGGCACATCATACAATTGTATGTACAAGTCATTTGCAATTGCCACATGCAGTAAATACGTCACCGGTAATTGGTAATTTTGTTTGTTATAGAATTGATAGTTTAAAAATCATGTACATGTACATACAATTACATGTAAATATTTCAACATATTGGAACGGCGCCGCGATCATGAAAACCGGGAAATTGCGGGAAATTGAACAAATACCCTAATAGTATCAATGCATTTAATAAAAGAAATGATTTCATTTTCTTTCTTACACTTTTATTTTATTTAATTTATAAATTAGATATAATTGATTGTTACAAACTGAATGGTTTGTCAAAATCTTTTCAAGTAAACACATTCAATACAGTGATTCAATATCCACTGATATATAGGATATAAAAACGCTCATAAATATGGAAGTTGCCGTGGCGCAGAGGAAGTGTGGTGATGTTAGTAAGCTAAGGGTCCCGGGTTCAATTCTCGCCGTGGCTGGGTTTTTTTTGTGTTTTTTTTTCATTTTTCTTTCTAGAACAAAAACCGTTTTAATACCTTTTCTTCATAAAGTTAATACATTTTGTTGGAAATTAAGCACAATATTGAATTAATTTTTTTTAATGGCTTAAAGATGGCTTAAAGGTAGCTTAAAGGTGGCTTAAAGGTGGCTTAAAGAAGTTTGGACATTAAGGACCTATAAGTTGTCCTTAAAGGTGGCTTAAAGGTGGCTTAAAGATGGTCTTTAAGCTGCCTTTAAGCCATCTTTACGCTTTCTTTAAGCCACCTTTAAGCAATACTTATAGCTTAAAGGTAGCTTAAAGGTGGCTTAAAGATCGTCTTTAAGCTACCTTTAAACACCTTTAAGCTATCTTTAAGGAGGACTTAAAGATGGTCATTCATCCTGTGTTTGTGTCAAATTTTAGCTTCTGATATTTCCATTAATACAAGACATTACACAGACAGAACTTAGCATTTTTGAAACAATGACCTTAAACTTCCTAAATTGACCTTGAGTCAAGGTCATGACACATCCTTTGCTCATAGGCTATATTTGTGTGAAGTTAGAACATTCAATGCATCTCAATAAGGAAGATATGGACCAGACACGAATTTTGCACTTTTTCTGCCCTTGACCTTGCCCGAATGACCTTATGTCAAGGCCATGACACACCCTTAGATCATAAGCAACCTTTGTGTGAAGTAAAAACTTCCAATATTTCTCCATAAGAAACTTTGTTTGGAAGAGAAGTATGTCAAAAAATATCAGTCTCGACGAGTCGCGCGGAGATTACCCTATTCGGTAGCATGACTTGGGACTCTTCCTCCCCATGCTCCTGTCAAGCATAGTCTACGTAAATTAAACGCTTGTTTTGACTGTTATTAAATAACCATACAAGAAAAGGGTTGTATTAGCAAAATTTTTGATATGTCAATCACTTAACAATGCAAGATGTCATATTTGGTATTTACAAAGTAAAAAATGTTCCACTAAATTATTGTATTTTACCGTTTTAATACCTTTTCTTCATAAAGTTAATACATTTTGTTGGAAATTAAGCACAATATTGAATTAATTTTTTTTAATGGCTTAAAGGTGGCTTAAAGGTAGCTTAAAGGTGGCTTAAAGGTGGCTTAAAGAAGTTTGGACATTAAGGACCTATAAGTTGTCCTTAAAGGTGGCTTAAAGGTGGCTTAAAGATGGTCTTTAAGCTGCCTTTAAGCCATCTTTACGCTTTCTTTAAGCCACCTTTAAGCAATACTTATAGCTTAAAGGTAGCTTAAAGGTGGCTTAAAGATCGTCTTTAAGCTACCTTTAAACACCTTTAAGCTATCTTTAAGGAGGACTTAAAGATGGTCATTCATCCTGTGTTTGTGTCAAATTTTAGCTTCTGATATTTCCATTAATACAAGACATTACACAGACAGAACTTAGCATTTTTGAAACAATGACCTTAAACTTCCTAAATTGACCTTGAGTCAAGGTCATGACACATCCTTTGCTCATAGGCTATATTTGTGTGAAGTTAGAACATTCAATGCATCTCAATAAGGAAGATATGGACCAGACACGAATTTTGCACTTTTTCTGCCCTTGACCTTGCCCGAATGACCTTATGTCAAGGCCATGACACACCCTTAGATCATAAGCAACCTTTGTGTGAAGTAAAAACTTCCAATATTTCTCCATAAGAAACTTTGTTTGGAAGAGAAGTATGTCAAAAAATATCAGTCTCGACGAGTCGCGCGGAGATTACCCTATTCGGTAGCATGACTTGGGACTCTTCCTCCCCATGCTCCTGTCAAGCATAGTCTACGTAAATTAAACGCTTGTTTTGACTGTTATTAAATAACCATACAAGAAAAGGGTTGTATTAGCAAAATTTTTGATATGTCAATCACTTAACAATGCAAGATGTCATATTTGGTATTTACAAAGTAAAAAATGTTCCACTAAATTATTGTATTTTACTTGGAAAATGCTTTATACATCTAATTCATTCAAAATCTCCTGGCAAACAAATTGAGTTCATTGCTTTTAAAAATTTTCTAAGAAACAAACTTCATGCGAAAGAAAATTATCTTTGTTCGAAGAATCAAATGCACATTTTTTACGAATTATGGCAGCCAATATTAGTTAACTTATAAACTGTAGTCTTTCAGTATTATATGGATTGTCTTGATTGTTTGAAGATTGCTGATCAATGCTTTCTACCATGTTAAAAACTAAGATGCATGTATATTTTAGATCCATGTTAATATTTTAGCTCCATGTCCAAAGTACTCGTATATTGATCTGTTTCCATGCTATTTATCATTTATTCTATTGTGAAACGTTTTGAATTATGTTCTAAAAATATATGTACCATAATTGTTGAGCCAATAAAATATTCACTCACAAAAAAAAAAAAAAAAAAAAAAAATTTTTGATAGAATTTTTTTTAAACATCTATACAATTTTTTTACATGCCAACAATTTATTTTATAAATATCAGGCTGTTTTTTTGCCTGGACATTCAACTTGTTACCAACTTTTAGAAACATATCACTATATTGTGAAAAATATTGATAATGGTAATTACTGCTGTATGATATTTTGTGATCGTTCAAAAGCTGTCGACAGGGTCTGGCATAAGGGTCTCATTCATAAACTTAAATCATATGGAGTTTCAGGGCCAATTCTTGAATGGTTTATTAGCTACTTAAGTAATAGAACACAGAAGATATAAAACAAACTCTCTTCCAGCCAATTCATAAATGCATGTGTTCCCCAGGGCTCTGTTCTTGTCCCATTATTGTTTTTACTCTATGTAAATGATGTGGCTGAAAACATGAGATCAATATGTAAACTTTATGCTGATGATAGTACATTACAACAGTGTTCAAACAATATTTCTGTCATAGAATATAATCTTAATTATGATCTTCATGTAATTAAGGAATGATCAAAACAATGGCCTCTAGAACTTAATCCACAAAAAACAAAAATTGTATTCTTTAGTCTTAAAAATATTGAAAAATTCCGTAATTTGTTATTTGATGATTGTACCTTGGAATATGTTTCACAACACAAGCATCTAGGAGTATTGTAATCTTCAAATTTAAGTTGGTCTAATCACATAGACAACATTGTTAAAAAAGCTTACACAAAACTTGGTCTACTTAAAAAACTTAAATTTACTGTATCTAGAGATATTTTAGCACAAATGTATGTATCATTTATAAGACTACAACTAGAGTATGCTGTTGAAGTTTGGTCTGGATGCACCCAATTTGATATGGATAAGCTTGAAAAGGTTCAACTATATGCAGCAAGAATAGTTTCAGGTCTTTCAGTCATAGCCTCAAGAAATTCTCTATATTTGGAAACAGGATGGGAACCATTAATAATGAGACGAGACCGCCAAAAATTATCTACTATGTTCAAAATTCATAACAATCTTGTTCCTTCTTATCTAAAAGACATAACTCCTGTAATTAGAAATGTCACTTCCAACTATAATACTACAAACTCCTCAAACTATTCTTCACCTTCAGTTGGAGGCGGCGAATTTCCAGCTTTCGTTATGGCACCTGTTCTGACGTTTTCCTGGCATGTAAAATATATATTAAAAAAGCCAGGAACACATCAAGTATTTCGGACTAATCCCAAAATAGAAAGTCTACGAGGTTTTTGCATTGCATTAATAAGCGCGGATGATAAAGTTGAAAAGTTGCGCGATGTCCCGTGTAACCATTTCCCATTATCAATCTCTGTAAGAAATTTGTATTCGTTCAGGACTGTAAACTTGAGTGAGTGAAAAGGGCTTATTTGTAAATGAACTTTTATGAAGATATCTTGGATATTTTACATTTCATCGATTTCAACCGTACTTCCATCAAACTCGAAACATATTGAATAAACCTTCACGATTTAATTTCAATTCGATGAGACAGCCCACCACCCTTCAGCTGCTCATCCGCGCAGAATTCCCGCTTCCTACCCGAGGGGAGAGTTTAATGTGTTATATTGGCTTTTAACGTAATTTGTGGGGAAGCTTGGGTAGTGAGGACAATGGATCTTTATGCTTGCTTTCAGCCTCTTTTGTCCGGCCTTAAAAGAAAACAAGTTGTATGTCTTTGTGATTTTATTAACGAGAAACCGCAACTTTTTCCACAACTTGTTAACTTTCTTAGTACCCATGTGACTTGACCGCATGTGGTCATCCTGTGATCACTGTTTCATAATCTTAATTAAAAGTTTACCCCTTTGCCAAATTTCCAAATTCTTACTTCATAACACCAATATCAGCGTTGGTCTATAATAAATAACTTTATCGAAATTCAACATTTTTATCTTTATTCAAACAGTGATCACGTGCATGAAATATTTGATGAATCAATTAATAACCCTAGTGCTTGGTCCCAATACTTAAATATAATCAAAAATGTTGACCATCTTTCTAATACTGACCATCTAGAATACACAATTTGTAAACAAGGATCAAGAATATTCCACTACTGACGTATAAGTTAGGTAACTGTTGACCTTGCACTAGATATACATGTGAGAAATAAGACTAAATGCTATAAATATACAGTCAAATATGAAAATATAAAAATTCTATATTAAATGTCCTGATAAGTACATAATGTCCTGATGACCTTACGATGCGTATTTTGTAAAAAAAAAATGATTCGTGCAATTAAATAAGAACAATATTTCGAGGTATCTATATAGATAATACTTTTCCTGTCAGAAACACACAAAAAATAAATTGTAAATCCCTACAAATAATTTTACAGAGCATTTTAAATTTTCTCAAGAGTATAATTTCCTGATGTGTGATATAATGACCTAATAAATTTTAAAAGTTCATAACTATGCATTTTTTGGCTTTATGTCTCGATTTCGAATTGATCCATTAGATGAAAGTTCTACAGTTTGAAAAAAATATAGTTAATTACTTTATCCAAAAATAACTATTTTTTATAAATGATGGTCTGATCGATTAAGTCTATATTAAAGCCTATTTTATAAATCTGACAATTTTAAGAGCCAGGAACCAAAAAACATTTTCTACATTGAAAATAAGACATTTGTGAAAGAATTTACTTTTCAATCTCAGTTAATTAATCAATTTAATTCAGTCAATCAATTTTAACCAGATTCTCTCTCTCTATCTCCTGCGTAAATCCGTTAATTGTTAAGTAATTACATTAACTTAGTGTCAAACACGAATATAAGCTGAAACCATTGTCCTTCAATCCTCAGTGCCTTTCTGATATGTATATTTCTACCGCTACACCAGATTACTTTGATGTTCTATTTTTTTAAATTGTTTTTATTGTTACAGTTAAAGCGTTTGATAAACATTAATTTTAGGGATGTCAAATCGGTCAATTTTTAGTAATCGGTTACTCGGGCGTTTTTCCGATCGAGTACCCGGGTAATCGGTAAAAGTGTAAATAAATAAGTACATTGATAACTGTAAAACCTTGGCCACTTTTGTAGAAAAAAACCACATGATCTACGAAATCTAATTAACATTTTTTTAAGTTCAATTTATTTATCAGATAAACACATTTATGTGATCAACGCAAGAAGAAGTTAGTCTACTGTGAAGCTATGTTAATCCGATTCCAGTTTCTCAGATAAACGCGGTCGGTGGCAGCATTTTAGGTCTGTTCAATTTCTCAACTGTATGCTATCTAATTTATATAATAGACTATATAAACGATGTTCAGTGAAAACAAATCATTAAAGTAAGCCAAAAATAAGGGTAGAAGACAGCCAAAGGTTAGAAAAGCTACAAATGTAGGTAACAGGTGCTTGGTCACTATAATTACTATATAAATACTGCCACAGGCGATAACGGTCATTTATCATATTTAGAGGCGTAGGAAATCCTAATTACTGTATGTACAAGTGCAATGGACATTTTAAGTTTTAAGTTTTAAAATCGATGTTTTAATGCATTATTAAATAAACTTAGAAATATTCAAAAATATACATCCGAGTAACCGAGTACCGATTTTAGTATTCGATACTCGGACGTTCGATCGAGTACCCGGTTAACCGGGTACTCGTTGACATCCCTAATTTATTTACATTCTATCACATCACAGTCAGAAGGAATTTCACGAGAATTAAGAACAGTAAATATAATGGTAATTTACCAACCACCTATAGCTATAAGAAATGTTCCAATATGTAGAATATACATTTTAAATGGTGATAAAATTAGTTCATTAGCGTGACCTCCGAATATTATAAAATTGGTACATTTCGACAGTGGCCAATTGACATTATTTTTCGGTACTTGATACATACGTGTACATGTATGTGTATTTGAGGCAATGTTGTTTGGGATGTGGAGGGGGGAGGGTGTATTGAAAGGGAGCTATACATCTGAAGTTCCTCCTGTGTCCTGTGCTCGCCCAACAGGTTCGCCGAAAAGCAATTAACCCTATCCAAAGCCATGATTTAAACGTTACATGTACAGTGTATTTGATGCACTGTGTATTCTCGGGAACAAGGGGTAGGTGGGATGTTGGCAAAAACGCAGTGGATGACAGAATTTAGTAGTTATCTCATGCACTATCTAACATATTATTAAGTGATTTTTTTAGATAAAGTTATAACGGGTATTTAAGTGTCTAAAATGCATGGATAAATTTTCAAGTAATAGGAATACCTCGCATGCGAGGATTTTTAGAGAAGTTCGCGGACACATGATCTACGGAAAAATTACTGTGTACTTTGAAGGATGACGTATGTTGTATTAAATGATTATCATTCAAAAAAAAAGTTTGCAAAAATCAGATTTGATTTTCATTTTTTTTCCAAAATATACAGTGATTTTTACTTTGCATGAAACACTGTGCCGGATAATTATGCCAGTGCCAAGGTGGCATTTTTGTACCCTCTAAGCTGCATATATCGATAAATTCAAATACGCCATTAGTAGACCATTGCTAAAATCCCTGTCACACCGGAGCTGCGTCCTCACGGCGACCCCTCTGCGCCCTTAAATAATGTAAAACGCCAATGTAAACGCAGTAGAGTCTCCTACAGCGCCGTGACAACGCAACGACATCTTCGTCGCGGGGGGATCGCCATGAACATTTTAGAACGCCATATGACGGCGCGCACTTTGAGCATACACAAAGTACGCGCCGTGGCTGCGTTCTACGTAGTTAGGTCGCCGTGACAGCGCCGTAAGATCTCCAACAGCGCCAAGAGAGCTCCGTCGGCGCGCTCAAGGAGCGCAGCGAATCGCAGTGTAGACGCAGTGATAAGTCAATATTGCTTGTATGGAGACCTCACGGAGTCTTTGGGATCTCACTGCGTCTCTTACTGCGCTCTCACTGCGCACCCACAGCGTTTGAACAAGTTGTTTTTCATTTGGCTGCTTTCACATAGCGACCCCAAACAGCTGTTGCTGCGTTCACCGCGCTCTCGTAACGTTTTTACTGCGTTTATACCCCGCTCCACGGCGTTTCTAGTGCGTTGTCATCAAGACCATGAAACTCGAACAATGGCTGTTGTACAATAGCAAGCGATGTATTAATTATCAAATTGGACGTAGATGACAATGTAAAAGTAGCATTTGCTAATATTCCAAGACCTATCATATGAACGTAGATGAAATTTATGCCATTTGGTTCTGATGTTTTCACATCTTATCTATGTTTTGTAACAACTAATAACAGATATTTCTTGTAAACATGACTTCTAAGAGTATTGTGCTAGTTCTTCACCAATTGGTTAGAAGTAGTTATGTTTCAATTACAATGTACCTTTTCATAAATTTACTAGTTGCAAATTCTTGTTTGTTTCCCATACAATTGTACATATAAATATTAACCTACCAAGAATTAAAGAACGGGCGCGAAGAGCACGCCGTGGACGCGCGGTAAAAACTCCTAGCACGTCATAAGCGCTCGGCGGAGACTCAGAGAGTGAGCGGAGTCAATCGCCAAGTAGGACTTGGTGGAAACGCAGTTACACGCCGCGGGAGCTCAGTAAAAACGCCTCGGTCGCCGTCAGGACGCCGTGACATCTCCACTTGTAAAATTTTCAAATAAAACTGTACATTTTTTCTGCGGCGATTCCATGAATTTTACAACGCCGTGAACACGCCGTAGGGACGCAGCTTGGTGTGACAGCGCCTTTAGAGAATTTGCAATTACCTTTGTTATCATTTTATCTCACCTGTCAGGTGTAACAGTCAGAAATAACAATATTCCTATAGGAAATTTTAAAATTTCCTATCGGAGTATAGGAACTTCCTACAGGAATTTCAATTTCGATAGGATTTGATAAAATCCGATTGGAAATCTTAATTTCCTATCGGAAAACTACCTGTCTGAATCAAATTTCTACAGGAAATGCCATTCTCCTATAGGATACATAATTCTTATAGGTTTGTTAGAAAGTCCTATAGGATTGTCAATATTTCCTGTAGGAGAATCATTTCTCCTATAGGAATTATCATTTTCATATGGGGTAGACCTATTAATTTTTAACGATAAATATTTCAACTGTCAGGTGAAACAGACTAAAAACAAAGTGGTTATATACTCTCTAGACAACGGTATATCATTTGCTATATATGTATTTTCCGAAACTGCATCTTAAGCGGGTCCAGAAATACCACCTTGGCGCAGGCATAATTATCCGGCACAGTGTTATGAATTATATTTACTGAGCACAATTTCATGTTTCCAAGACGTCAGGTAACGTCAAACAACTGGAAGGCAAACCTATCACCCTTTGCCAAAGTAAAAACCTTTCAGTTCCACACACTTTTCATGTCTTTTTACCCATTTATAAAAAGTATCTTCATACCAAGGTTTGTCAAGTTTTTGTATATAAATGTATAATGTCTTTTGTGGTATATCATTGATTATTTAGGTCCAAAAATCTCTATCCACGCAGTTTTGACTTAGATAATAAATTATTAAATAAGCAAAATCCATAGGTGCAAGATCCGGGATGTATAGGAAGTCCTTTCATCATCAAAAATATCAGTCCTTCAATCTGCAACCTCTGATGTCATTTGTGTCAAGTTGTAAATTTTGAATTTACCGGGTGGCAGTTAATACAAAATTTACTTGTGGGCCATATCCAGCTTCTAAGAACCTTCTGGTCTCCATAAAAGATTTTTCTGCGTGCACGCAAAATTTATTGACGACCCGGTGCTCAAAGATGTACATTGATGTTAAAGTTTTTAATACTATTTCCTAGCGTTGATCGTCCATATTTCGCGATAAAGCGGTCAGAAATGCTTCAATTGAATTATTGCATTGGCGTTTATAAGTTATTTTAATGTGATATGAAATATCGTGCATTTTTGTGCACTTAAACGGTACATGTACTCAAGAAGGATAAATACGTACAAAATATAAAATGATTATAAAAAAAGACATCCTCCGTGAAGCATATCTAATCATAATGATTAGCTGTATGTTTTTTTTTTCACGGTGCGTTTAAAAAAAACGTTTCATATTAATTAGAAAATAAGTCAAGTTTAAATCTGAAGAGTTTCGCTGATATCATGCAAAAAGCCCGATCACAATCGAACTTGTCAGCGAACAACTCTCGTATATGTACCATCCATCTTAATATCTTGTTTCAGTTACTGAATGGAAAAAAAAAGGTTTGCTGTAATTTTCAAGTTTTATATGTCAGCAATGTGTGTGTCATTCAATGAATCCATTGATCAAATGTATTCTCTCTTTTTTTATTACTAAGTACACAGGTAACTTCAGTTTAACAGATATCCAAACCAGAAAAAAAGGTTGAATATGCATATTATGCTTAAATACATGGAGAGAGAGAGAGAGAGAGAGAGAGAGAGAGAGAGAGAGAGAGAGAGAGAGAGAGAGAGATCCCCAATTAACAACAAAGGGTATCGTATATCCCTCTCCTTTTCAAGTTTGGGATATACATATTAGGAGGCTTTCATTTAAGTGGCCGAGTAGAGCTACTGTTAGCGTTTGTATACTAACAACAATACACAAGGGGTGTCGTGGTTTATTTGAAGGATTTGTTACCTTACATTCAAAGACTATTTGGAAACCAAACTAAATTAATATGTAATAATGAACAAAAACCTTTGTAAAATTTTCAAGGCAATTGCTTTAATCTTCGCATATTTTGTCAATATTGCATTTGGTGCAAGTACTATTTTCTCTGTCTGTATTATAACAGTAAATGCAGCGACCAAAAGGTAATTAATGATTGCACGTTCTAATATACAAAGGACTAGTTCATCTTTCTTTGATAGAAATTCAATACTAAAGTACTTTTCATTTTTAATTTTGTTTTATGAAGTTTATACATGCAGATGATTTGGTCGAGTCCTGTAGTAATGTCATTCTGTTTTGTTTGAATGAATCAACCAATGTAGTTTTATTTTTGCTCTAACCATTTACAAAATTTCATGTGATTTCTCTCAATGATAACGTTATTTAAAATACCCAATCTTCAGAACCATGTGAAGAAAATATGTTGAACAATCTTCTATATGACCATGTATCGACTGTCAACTTTTTTCTACTTTTTTTAACTGCGTAAAATGCTTTAATCCCTTTTTCTACTCCTAATTTTATAGAAATTGGTGATAGTTGATCCTTTCTGTTTGCTTGGATTTCCCCCCCCCCCCCCCCCCAAGAGATTAGAAAGAGCGTTTAACAGTTCCGTTATACGTACACAAATGTTATCCAAATTATCTTATTTACCAGTTAATCAAAACATTTTCAAATGTCATGTATGATTTCTTTAAAAATTCAACGATACGACGACTAAGCTAATTTTATTGATCTTTTAATACTATTTCTTATGATATGGTACATATCATATCAATATATATATATATATATATATATATATATATATATATATATATATATATATATATATATACACTCAATAAATCCGTTTTTCTTGGTACCGGGGATGAATAAACACAAAAATAAGTCCAATGCTCAAACAACTTTTCAAAAGTTGTTTGAGCATTGGATTTATTTTTGTGTATATATATATATATATATATATATATATATATATATATATATATATATATATATATATATATATTTTCATTCATGCTTAACACATTCATAATGTATATCTATCTGAAGGTTACATATACCATAGCAATTTAAATCTAAATGAATGAAATATGACATGTGCACATGAACATACATATAATAATAGAACTCTAAAGTTCAAATGCATTACTTTATTATTTTTGGATTTGGAGTTGGAATAATTTGAATTTTTGTTTTAATAGCATGCTAAATGCAATTAAATGTGAATTGATAATGTCATTATATAGATATTCAATTGAATCTATAAATAGAAAAATATTAAATATAATGAAAATTTACTTTGGGAATTACAGTAGAGGAATAAAAGTACGGTGAACTGTGTTTAGTTAGTTTAGTTAGAGGTAAACATTGCGGGATCGGAGGACAAGCGCCAGATAACAAATATGTCATATAATATTTTGAACCCAGCGATATATTGAACCCTGGTTCAAAATATTGCTGCGATATATTGAACCCCCCACCCTATAAAATACTAATCCCCGGTCTCAAAATATTATGGCCGCGATATATTGAACCCCATATGCCTTTCTATTTCCAATTCCCGTTGGAGAGGGGGTTAAACATATTTTGGCCGCATTATTTTGAACCCCCTGGCCTACCTATTTCCAATTCCCGTTTGAGAGGGGGTTCAAAATATTATGGCCGCGATATTTTGTACCCTCCTGCTATTTCTAATTCCCTTTTGAGAGTGGGTTCAAAATATTATAGCCGTGATATTTTGAACCCCTCTCTAATGTTCATTGCTATTTGAGAGGGGGTTAAAAATGTTATGGCCACGATATTTTGAACCCCCTACCTATTTCCAATTCCTTTTGGAGATGGGGCTCAAAATATCGCGGCCAAACTATTTGAAACCCCCTCTCCAATGAAAATTAGAAATAGGGAGGGGGGGGGTCAATGTATCGCAGCCATAAAATTTTAAACCCCCTCTCCAATAGCACTGAAATTTAGACGGGGGTTCCAAATAACGCGGCCATAATATTTTGAACCCCCTCTCCAATGGAAATTGGAAAAAGGTAGGGGGTTTAATATATCGCAGCCATATTTTGAAACCACTCTCCAATGAGAATTGGAAATAGGAGGGGGTTCAAAATATCTCAACCACAATACTTTGAACCCTCTCTCCTATGGGAATTGGAAATAGAAGGCGGTTCAAACAATTGCAGCCATAATATTTTGAACCCCCTCTCCAATAGCACTGAAAAATAGAGGGGGTTCAAAATATCGCGGCCATTATATTTTGAACCCCCTATCCAGAGGGAATAGGAAATAGGATGGAGGGGGTTCAAAATATCGCGGCCATAATATTTGGAATCCCCTCTCCAATAGCAATAAAAATTACAGGGGGGGGGGGGTTCAATATATCGCGGCAATAATATATTCAACCCGGGGTTCAATATTTTATAGGGGGTTCAATATTTCGCAGCGATATGTTGAACCCGGGTTCATAACACGCATAATATATTGAACCCGGGTTCAATATTTCGCTGTATCAAAATATTATTTGACACCGGGTAGTCTACCAAACCGGTAAAAAGTAGCGTCTTCTTTCCAGTGATGCACTTCCTGACACAACCATAAATGAATGTGTATATATTTTTTTGAATTGTATTATTGTTGGAGCATTTTCATTTTGATGTACCCTTTTTTAAGCCCATTTAAAAAGTGAGGGAGGGGTTTAGTTGTGCTTTAACTTCCCGGGGATGTGCTTTCACTACACATGCACTACCCGTGCGTTAACAACAAAACACTGCGTACAGATTGAACCTATGCTTTGAAGCGCGAAGCAAAAAAGGGGAAATCTTATTAATTAGGTTCACAGTGCGTACTCATGTAAGTATTGGACAACGTTTTTGTTGATATTTTTGTATTTGACATAAAATCTTTTCATCATCGCCTTCCTCTTTTGCCGAAAACCAGAAAATCTTGCGCTCTATAAGCGGGGCTTACTTTGAAACACGTTATTTTTGTTTTGACTCGTACATATAATAATTACATCTATTACTCATCCAAAGTGAGACTCGATGTTGTTCAACTGGTCTAACCCAATAATAAAGAACGATATACATGTATCCTGTTATTACCCGCACTACTCAATTTTACATTAAAATAAACTGTGTAGCATGGTGTTAAGGGGTATTTCAGTCTAACAATTTCATGGTATATTCTTAAAATCCTATCAAAAAAGAGATTCATATGTTTGCACGTCTTCACTGCTCAAAAACTAGGATATTCTGAATTCTGCTTTCGATTTACACGTGAGTGTAATGGGGACACAAAGTCTATAAAATTGTCCAACCTTTCCAACTAATATGCGGTTTAAAAAGTTCACATATGGATAAATTTTGATTCAAAATTTGATAACTGAATCTAGCACTGAACTACCGTTGCTAGTACTGTATACAGATATTGATCGCTGTTCTTCTTCTTTTTTGTGATTACATCAATGCTGAATTTTCATTTAAAGTATTTAGAGATGGTACGGCATTGTGCATGTATTTCAATTTAGCATGATTTTCTGAAATGTGCAAGCATAAAGAATTTTGAGTGGCAATGTACTTTGCGAGCAAAATTATAAACCCCTACCTTAAACCTTTTTTTAACCGGAATACGGTTCTAATCCCAATGATCAAAAAGGTGATAAGCAACCAGCTGTTCTATAACAATTTGCAAATCAGACTGAAGAACTTTTGAATATTTTTTAATTTCATCATTTTGACATTTTTGAACAGGACTTTTAAAATTTCTGCAGAAATTTGATAGCGAGCGCAGCTCCCCGGCGCACAGCGCCGGCGCAAAGCGAGCTCTACCTGCAAGGCGTGTGTGAATAGAAAATTCGGACAATTTGCACATTCATTCAACGGATTTTTTTGGCGTCAGTAAATCGGACCAGTAATGCCTTGTTTTAATCGTCCCAGTAGTTCCCTGTATTTATGGTTTCTCATTTAACACTCTCACGAGAACAAGATAAAAGACTATGTACATGCATTGTAAATATACTGCTGACACAACGTAAATTCCATTACATAAGACTAACGGAGTTATCGTCCTTTCGAGTGACGTCACAATGGATTTCTTGCACATTGATCCGACAGAATTTTTCAGCGTCAGTAAATTTCGACCCACAATGCAATTCCTCAATGTCGGTGGATCTCACTAGACTGGATACCATCTCGCGAGAATCAAAGTAAAACTTTTGAGAAATAGATAAATTATAGAATTTCAAGAACATAATGCTTTTAAGTATTGCGCGTAGTTTTTTTTTCAGGGTGTTTTCAAAGAGACAGACGACACTTGACCGACGTCAACTTTGACGTCACAATAAGGGGAAGTTACTGTGACCGCGTAGATTTTACGGTGCTAGGGAATTCCTCTGGATCTGCATCGGTCGTGTGCAGTACGAACCGGGTGAGGGAATGTTGGCGTAAAGGGTATAAGGTATAAGGTGTAGGCGCGCTGTAGGCCGTAAGGTGAAAACGAAGGGAAGGTTTGCCGTATTCCCGAAGGTCCACCAGTATACAGTTCCAGAGAAATAAACAGGCAATTGATGCAGGATTCCGTATTTATTGGACGAGATTCAACGATGGCACCATTATAACATTTGAACAGACAGACATTTTACAAACAAGTCGGATATGGCCAGTAGTGGCCTCCGGACTCAAGACTCTGGGTGAGTCGGACGTGGCCGAGGCTGGCCGCCGTATTCCAGACTGCCGATTGACAATTGTACATAACTATATAAAGGAATTTGAACAATGACTATAAATTGACATGTGATGACATTAGTAAGCTGAGTGAAAGGTTCACAGACATAAAATAATTAAATAAACTCAATGAGTCTTTGATGTCCAAGAAATGAAAAACTGATAATTGCACAATGTTTTTATAAGAGATTAACAGTCCTTGAGACGTGGCACTCTGTCTCTTTGAAATCACATACAGAGTCCGAAAAGTGTCAATCACTAAATAAATAACTTCGTAAGAAATAAACTGTGAGGAAAATATTACGAAACAGATGTTGAATTTTTAAAGAAAAGTCCAAAATATAGTTATAATTGAACAGTGAATTTTGCACGGTGATATTACTCTAAGTAGTTATTGTAAATCTGCTGAAATATAAATACCAAAATCATCTCAAAATCTTGTAGAGCTAACGAACGGGGACATTTCTTCAACGAAAGGAAACAGCTGTAACTTGCTCTCATTTGGATGAATGCTCAAATTGTTTTTATTCACTATATTTACGGTAATTTCCAGGAATGCTTTTTTAAAAGGGGGCGTGGCAACATCATTCAAAAAATATTCGCAAGCAAAAAGAAAAAGAAATTCTCAAAATCAGGAAATTTCTAATCTGGGTGAAGAACTTGGAGTGCGTAGTACGCCTTTATAGCTCTTTAGCTGCTCAATTTATTTTCACTTCCATTTATTACATGCTCCCGGGGAATCCATTTTCCTTATATGATCAGCAATTCAACGTAAATATGATTTCTTTTTAAACGGGGAGGGAGGAATCTGTGATAAGTAAATTTTTTTTATGTAAGTTTAAGAAAAATGTCTGCTGCAAGACAAGAGGAAATAAACTAAAATGTACATTATGTTAAAATCTTTATTATTCAACAACATTTTATCCGAGATAAATTCTATATGTAAATAGATAACAAAATCTTATGAATTATGAATAATGAATATTTACTGGAAAAAATAGGCAGGTATATTTTATTCTGCATTCAAATTCATTTACTTTACGTCGCTACTTTTATTTTTATTGTTTTATCATAATTCATTATTTTATCACATGCTGCGCTCGCCCCAACGGTCGCACCGTAATACATATTATTGAAAGATAAATAGATATTACACAAGACAAGTTAGGTTTGCCAATATTAAACATGGATAATTACTTTCTAGGATATGATCTTTCCAATGTCATTTGTTTTTTCCTTGAGTTTTTCTGAGCCATTTGTTTTGACACATGTGCCCCTTTCTCTCTCGCATATTTATTCAAGAAACTGTTTAGATCTATCAAAATACGTGGAATTATTTAACACCATTTTTTATACTCATACTAAAAGAAAGAGAAATAAAATATTTTATCTTGAGTGACAATTAAACTGTTCCTTAAAACATAATAAACATACAAACAGGGACATGTGTGTAAAGCGTATATACGGTTTACTGAGCGTGGAAAAAAGTTCACACAAACACACACACACACGCGCTTTATTCTTACTAACAGGGGACTTTTCATCATTGATTTCGATTTTCAATTTTTTCGACCTAATCTACTGATTTAAGGCTACTGATGTTGAATTTTGCATTTTATTGACGATGAAAACAAATGGAAACGTCCCCGGTTGGGAGGTTGTCCCCGTTTGGAAGGTGTGTAAAGACATATTTGTCCCCGTTTGACACCATTCACGCACTCACACACACACACACACCAGAACCCTTGACCTAGGTGCCATGGAATTCATCGCTTTTGAAGAGGCATACTTTGTCATCATAATTATGTTGAAGATTTGCTCAATATCCAAGACCAGAGGAAACGATTTTAAAAGAAATAATGTATTTCACTGTATAATCATTAGAGGCCTACACTAACACAGAACCCTTGACCAAGGGGCCATGAAATTCGCAATTTTGAAGAGATATGCTTTTTATCATAACTATGTAATAAGTTTATTCGCTAAATACCAAAAAGCAGAGACGACTATTTTTAAAGAATTGAAAACACATTATATTCATTAAAGCCCCTCCCAAGTACACGAACACATTACCTTGGGCAATGAATTTCACAATTTTTAAGACAGCTTAATGATAATTATAATTACACTAGCAGTTTGACTGCAAGATGTTCAGGAGTAATGAACTATATGATTGAAACGATGCATTAATTTTGAAGGCAGCAACCCCCAGGCCTCTGGGGATGGGGTGGGGCAAAGCCATTAATTTGACAAATTGCTGTCAATTACACATAGATTCCTAAATGCCAAATTCTGTTGAAATTAGTTTAGTGGTTCCACAGAGTAAAAAAATGTTCAAAAGTTCACGAACGGCGAACGTGTACGGACAAAAACTGATAGCATAGGTCATCTGAGTGACTCAGGTGATCTAAAATGATTGGTTTGTTTATCAAATCAATCAGGCTTTCTGAGTAATATTGACTTTCTACCTACGTAAACCATCTTTATCACTCCACATTTTTATCAGTACGCAAATATGTAACTTGTATTTAACGAACATCGTTGGATATTAAGTTTCAGTGTGCTTCTGCCATCCCGTCAAAACATTCCGATTTTAAAAGGTAAGCTTTGTCAGACAAATTATTTTTATAAAAACTTTACTGACAAGTGTGAAGAATGAAAAAATGTCTGCTCTTTTATGTGTTTTTATTTGAATAAGATTACGGTGGATCACTACTTTTGAATGTTTTGGTTGAGCTATATTTTGTAATATATAGATGGCAGTGCGACATTTTGTTAACCTGAATACCAAAATTCATGTTTTAACGGTTTATTTTACTATTAAATACTTTATCTGGGGTGATGTATATTATTCTTTGTCAAAGAGATCAATTCATGATAATATCGTGGCCAGATAATATTGCGAAGCAAGATGCTTGACAACATTGGTAGACCGGTAGCGCAAAATATGCTGAAACTGTTAAAGGTCTGTGAAAAATGTTGAGGTTTTATTCATAGATACTATGAAAGAGAGGCGTGACTAATAATGCTTTTTAAGTGTCGTGCTTAACTGCATTTTATTTCTAAAATATAAATCATCCTAATCATGTTAATTTCTTTAATTATGTAAACCATTTATATCACACCACCAGTTTTATCTCTATGCACACATGTGACTAATATTAAATGAGCATCTTTTAATATTATGTTTCAGTGTTCTTCTGCCACCTTTCACAACATTCAACACTCATCAAATGGTACGTTTTTCCAAAAAGAAAAATTTAAATGAAAGTTGCCGGTGAAGATAGAAACATCTACGTATTAATATAGTTCTCCTTTATTCCGATTAAGTCCCCTACCCTGAAATGTTGGGTATAGTAGAGATATATGTATGCTCGCGTTGAGACGGACGCTCAAAAGCACCCTGATGTACTCTGAAGATGGTATATAACAGTATAACAAAAAACTAAATATATATAAAAATAAATAAAGCTAGTCATGATCGCGTTGCGAGAAGGTTTTCCATCCATTTTTGAACTTGAGATACATGTATTACCTGGAGTTTGCTTTTAACATGATTTAAAATTAGAAGATAGGAGCCTTCATTCTAAGGGCCAGAGACTATTTTTTTTATTTCAGTTGTATGAGCCTTGGTTGGAAACATTTAAATCCCTCTTGGATCCTAAGTTTAGAGACTTTCCCCCATTTAAACACATTTTGTTCAACAAGTGTTTAAAATTATGTTTTCGTTCTCAAAATGTGAGGAAAAAAATAGACCCCTCTTGGTTCTTAATTTGAGGGGTCAACCCTTTTTTAGTTTAAAAAAAAAAGACATTGAAACTAAACACATTTTGTTTATCAAGTGTTTAGAAATTTGTTACTGGTAATGAGATATTTGAGAAAAAAAGTTTAAAGGGCCGACCCCATATCTGCTAATCGAGACCGTTTAACAAATTTTTTATGTCTGAATATTGTTCAGTACATCATTATGAGCATCTCTTCTTCTAAACTGCTTATCAAAATATGTTTCCTTTATCAGATATAGGTGATCAATTCTTAGATATTCTGACCCCTTAAAACCCCAAAATACTTAACAGATGAGAAAACAATTAGCTCACCCTAGCTGAAAGCTCAAGTGAGCTTTTCTGATCACATTTTGTCAATCCTCAGTCCATCCGTCTATAAACTTTCAAATTTCAACTTCTTCAGTAAACCCACCTGTTCAATTTCAACCAAATTTCACACGAAGCATCCTTAAGGTAGACGAAAATAAATTAAAGAAATGAAAAACGAACTTTATTCAAAGCGGAGAAAAACTCTAAACAGTGGAAAAAGGGGTGCTTATATTTAAATATTTTCTCAAAAACCACTAAGTCAAATTCAACGTAATTAAGCCTAAATAATCCTTATCGAAAGGAAAATATAAATTGCAAAAAACGTGGGTTAATTCTGTTTCAAATTTTAGTAATGTACGAAAATAGTAATAAAGAAAGAATGGGGTTCGATCAGTTTATAATTTCGGGTTCGGTATTTCGTATAACGAAACCCCGGTGTTGTTTGGAACAGCCATGTTCCAAACTGACAAAGATGAATTTGCTTGCTGTCCAACAGTTGACGTGCGAAGGGAATATTTGGAACTTGCAAAATATATTTGTGCCGATTTTGTTAAGTAAAAGGTTTAATATTGCAATGCGATGACAAGTTAACTTGTACAAGTTAACTTGTGATGATGGCTTTGGCTTGTGTTGATTTTAGTTTCATTTTCGTTAGTTATGCCTTTTAACTTTCGGTAAACTATCGCATGTATTTTGGAATATTTACGTATCATATCAAAGACTTCGGTAAATCAGACAGCTGATTGTTTTCAAAACACTTTACACATTATTATGATATATTGCCCAATATGGTGAACCATATTTTTTGGTCCATCTTTGTATATCCTTTGTCCGTTGTTTTCCTTATCTGATTCTTCAAAAATGAAATTAACAAAATGCATTGTTAAATATTTAGAGGAGCGGGCAGGGATAACAAATTTAAACTGAAGTAGTTATACATGTGTGTCGCCTTAATACTGTTTGTTGCAGCTGACTGAAAAAATAAACTTTTTTGCATTTATTTCCAACCAGTACATGGGTATTTAGTGTATCTGTCTAAATTTGTCTAAATTTGGTTCTCTGGGTCAATTTTTAATATTATTTCTTTTATTGTCTCAAATAAGAATTTCAGATAAAAGACTCTTTTCAAAATCAATCTGGAGGGAAGGGGGGCATCCCCATTAAACCTCCCCGTTTTATGCATACATCATTTATCGTTTTAGACGTAGAGTACAATGATCTGTTCATTTATGTTTACAAATTAATGTCTAAGGTTTACAACCAAACTGCCGTTATATGAATATGTATGAAATTACAACAAGCTAGGTTTTGCAGTATTATCCATTTGTATGCATATTTTAAACCAAAGTTGTCAGCATTAAAGTATCTACCCGCTGGTTAACTCGACCTCCACCTTCCGCCATGGTGTCAATTAGTCAACCGTTTCTGGGCAACCTGTTCTGGAAAGTTCTTTCCATGAATATAGAAATCGCATTAATTGGTCCATTTTATTTAGTAACGTTGAGTATTAATCGATGTCTGATACATGTACAAGGTATCTGCCCACGATGCATAATGAACTCGTCCAACACTTTTCGATAATAAGTCAGTTACCCCGTTCTGGAAAGTTCAATTGCATTCTCTAACCAGAGGTTATGCTTCGCAAGCGACTCAGTATCAAAACTAAAATCGCCCACTAAAGAAACGAATTGATCTATAAACCTTAACTTCTATGTATTCTTTTAATAGGCTCACAGTAAATGTTTTCACTCTTTACGAAATCATTGAATATTATTTCATTGCAAGTATATATTATAATCGAGACTATCCCTGACTTGGATCCACCAAAGCGTGTCAACCACCTTACTCTCATTGTATTTTTAACCGGGTTTTCCAATGGAAAAATCAGGTTATTAAAATGGTGAAAATGGCGGGCGGGCGGCTGCCAAAAGGGTACCCTCATTGTACAGATAACTCCTCCCACAGTTCTCAAGATAGGAAGTTGTTCTTTGGCAGATCAATTGTACATATATCAGAGGTGTGCATATTGCTAGGATTTTGATTTCCGATAATTTATCGACAAAATACCAGCATTTGAACTTAATCATTTTTTTGGCAAAATATTGCATATAGGGTACCATCATTGAACGGATAACTCCTCCCACAGTTCTCAAGATAAGAAGTTGTTGTTTGGCAGATCAATTGTACATATATCAGAGGTGTGCATATTGCTAGGATTTTGATTTCCGATAATTCATCGAAAAAATACCAGCTTTTGAACTTAGTCATTTTTTGGCAAAATATTGCATATAGGGTACCCTCATTGTACGGATAACTCCTCCCACTGTTCTCAAGATAGGAAGTTGTTCTTTTGCAGATCAATTGTACATATATTAGAGGTGTGCATATTGCTAGGATTTTGATTTCTGATTATTTATGAAAAAAATACTAGCTTTTGAACTTTGTCATTTTTTTGCAAAATGTTGCATATTGGGGAACTCCATTTCACTGGATACGGGTTGACATGGATTATGGATACAGTTCACATAAAAGAAAACCCGGTTTGCTGTCACATTGAAGAGCCCTACTCAATATTCTGTAGAAGAAGAAGAAGAAGAAGATACATTAACATTTAATAATTACGTTATCGATAAAAATATAAAACTAGATCAGGAGTTTACGAACGGCTTTCCCCAAATTTATTTCAAAATTAAATTTGTTGACGGTTTATAATGATGAAATTATGGTGTACAGATTCAACATATTCTATATTTTGTAAAAATACAGTACTTTTTTAATTATTTTACATCAAACTGATCATGTTCATTGGTTCTAGCTATCAATATATCATTATTGCCGATCATTCCTCTAAAAGGAATACTTGTTTATCCTGCCTTGAACGCTTGGAGAGTGTTTTATTTTCTAAATTCTGCTTCCAATTTTCTCTCTCTCTCTCTCTCTCTCTCTCTCTCTCTCTCTCTCTCTCTCTCTCTCTCATTTTTGTGCAACTATGAAAACGTCAACTACTTTCTACGATATCTGTAAAACCTCTCAGCAGTATTTAGCGGAAATATTCGTAGGTAAATAAATTTTTTTAAGTTAAAACACAAGTCAATCTTTCATGTACCGGTCAAAATCTCGAATAATCAAAAAGTTTAGATCTTACAATATATCAACTAACATGCACGTGTGATCATAACGTACATGTAGAAGAACACGAAGCTACCGCAGATCACTTGTCAATTCGCGCAGGATCTCCTTGGCTATGTGCGAGGGGTGATCATCATTTTAAGATTTAATCTTTGTGTTTTTTCGTTGTTTATCTAAAACATTATTAGTATAATTTTTAAAACATTTTAGACTTTAAAATTCACCATTGATTTACATCTGACGATGTTTCTGATTTGGAATAATATCGCCTTTATCAATTTTTTGAACGACTCCTAAATTTATACTCTATATATTTGATTATATAAATTGAAGATGAACAAACTTTTAGAACATAAAATAAAAACAGTTCTTGTTTATAAACTCAAACAAGTTTATCATGTTATTAGATAACCGCTGACTTCTAGGTAGTGCAGCCGCGACCGATCTCCCCGGCCGCGGATTAGGGATCGGATAACTTACGTAAAGGTAAAAGTCAGAACCCAGGAAGATTTAAAATGTTTGCAGTATGATGACTAAACTCTAATAAATAGAAGTTTTTTCCCTTAAATCCTACAGTTGATCTATCTGTCTGATACTGCTTCAGTTTGAGAATCGCATTGCTTTTATGAATTAACAGAGCGATTTCTTAATTGACCCTCTATCGTTACATTCAAATTAAGAAGTGTAAGCTTTAATATTAAGTCAATACAAAAAACGATTCTTGTGTTTGCGGCTAAATAAAATCACATAAGACAGACGCGGCTCTTGTGTATTAGATACCCGCTGACCGCTAGGTAGTCCAGCCGCGACCATGACGACCGATTTTCTCGGCTGCAGGCGAGGGATGAGTTACGTAATGACGCACACAACTAGGAACTGAAGTCGATTTGAAACGATTGCAGCAAAATGACCCGAATCTATTTCATGGAAGTTATTTTTTTTAAAATCCATTTTATGTATCTCACTAGATAATAAAAGGAACGTTTATTATTACTCGTTTTTGTTTTTTTAACGGTTGTCCACTATAAGAACTAAACAGAAGTGACTCCAAAAAAAAGGCTGTAAGAAAAACATGTACACGTAAACTTTTAAGACACCTTTTCTAATGAATTAAAGTATCCCATATATGCTGGTACACTTCCAGCTGTTAATTTATGTCCGTTATACGCACGAAGATTATTCACTTACTTGCCAAATGAAAACAGGTACATGTTAACAAGACAAGCTTTTTACACTCATATTATGCATTACCGGTACAAACTAATTTTGTAACGACATTGATAACACCATAATAAACAACTTTTCTATCGACAGCTGTAACAAAAAATAAACCATTTTTGAGACTTTTAAGGGCTCTAGACCCCTAATGCAAAGAGCCAGCCCTTTTTCAATGGTGTCAAGTGAAAGCCCTCGATATTTTGCACATATTTTGTTCTGTATGTGTTCAGAGAAAATTTGAAACTAAAGAGCTACGAGACAAAAACACAAAATTCTTCTTAATTTTTTGAAACTTTAAAGGGGAAAAATTAAAAAAAAAAAAAAACAAAACTCGGAGGTCAACGTTCAGTGTATCTATTTTCAAGATTTGTGACTTTGTAACACATGCTATGGGCGGTTTCAGAGCCTTTGCGTGCACAGGAATGCCTATATTTTCTTAAAAAGGGGAATAACTCGGTATTGGAAGTGTTGATTTCAAAGCTTTTCTCTAGATATTGAGAAAGAGTAACTACCAATAAGCCCTGAAAATTTGAACTTTATAGGACAACAAACAAGCAAGATATTCGAGTTTTAAAAAACGTCTTAAAGAAAAAAAAGAATAAAAAGAATTATCAACAGAATCAGTTCAAGGTCTTACGTTGAGAACGGAAGACCTTAATAATAGAATATGAAGAGACTCACACTCACAAACAGTCAACCTCACTCTTTTACTAAGAAAGAAAATATAACTTTAAAAAGTTAATAAATCAACACTGACAATGAAACAACAGGGAATTAATTTTTAACACATTCAATTGTCAGTATCTATATGAAACAAATAAATGCTTTAAACGCTGGCTAAATTATCTATAACAGTATGTGCAGGAATAAACCAACAAATCAAAATTACCAATACTGTTATATGTAATTTCACAGAAAAGTAAATTGGAATGTTATTTGTAATTAAACAATCAATTTTTATCACTAGGTAAACTGATAAATCATTTAATCATAAAATAGAATTGAAAGTTTGGCTTCAAATAATTGCAACAGCCACCCTAAAATAGTCACCACTGGGCCTCCATAGCACGCAAATCACATAAACAAAACGTTCCGTCTCCAGTCCCGGACTCAAAGGTCTCTCACTGGAAGACTATCCACACAGGGCCTCCTAACCATAAACGTTCGTCAAACACGAGTTCCCGTGCGTCCCACTTGCGTCACGCGCTGCTCCGTTAATAGTAATCGGTCCTAGTCCTGCCCCACATATGCTACGCTAAGCCTTCAACTGACGATGCACCACTGACCAACCGGCTTTAACGATATAACTATCCCTGCACGGCTGGAAAAAAAGCAAATGCCCAAACAGATTTACAGTAATTTATGGCTACCAGTCTACATGTAACTTCTGGAATTCGCCAAAATTAACAAACAGGACGACGAATTCAACAATGTGGCCGCACACTTGACAAGCAATCACGGTTCAAACTCACCAAACCGGTTATACTAAAAATATAAGTGAATGAAAAAATGACAAATATGGAACACAACTTGGTCCAAAATTACAACAATTAACACAAACAAAATACAAAACTGAAATAAACTGAATTCAACTTCATCACAAAGTGAAAATAAAGATACCATTGAGCAGATAAAGAGATTAAGGCATACTACGTACACTGTACCCCCCATTCCTCAGCCGCATTAGAATTTTCCTGATTTTGAGATTTTTTTTTCTTTTTGCTTGTGTAGTTTTTTGAATGATGCTGCCACGCCCCCCAAAAAACTTTCCTTGAAATTACCGTGAATATAGTGAATAAAATAAATATGAGCATTTATTCAAATGAGAGCAAGTTTCAACTGTTTCCTATCTCTGAAGAAATGTCCCCATTTGTAAGCTCTGCAAGATTTTGAGAAGAATTTGGTATTTATATTTCAGCAGATTAACAATAACAACTTAATTTCCCCTTATTGTGACGTCACAGTTCAAGTCGATCAAGTGTCGTCTGTCTCTTTGAAAACCCTCTGAAAAAGAACAACGCGAAATATACTGTTTTGTTTACTAAAAAAGCATGATGTTCTTGAAATTACACAATTCATTTGTTTCTCAAAAGTTTTACTTTGATTCTCGCGAGAATGTATCCAGTCTAGTGACGCGGGTATGTTAAGGCAACTCCGAGTTTAATGACCGTCAAAATTATGATTAATTTTAAAAAATTCTCGCGAGATGGTATCCAGTCTAGTGAGATCGATCGCCATTGATGAATTGCATTGCAGGTCGAAATTTACTGACGCTGAAAAATTCTGTCGGATCAATGTGTAAGAAATCCATTGTGACGTCATTTAAAAGGACGATAACTCCGTTAGTCTTTTGTAATGGAATTCCGTTTTGTCAGCAGTAAATTTACAATGCATGTACAAAGTCTTTTATCTTGTTCTCGTGAGAGTGTGAAATGGACAACCATATTTTCAGGAAACTTCGGGTCTGATAAAAACGGGGCAATACTGGTATGAGTAACAATGTGCAATTAGTCCACATTTTCTATTCACACAAGCCTTGCCGGTAGAGCTCGCTAGGCTCACTGGAGCTGCGCCCCGGCAAGCTGCACTCGCTATAATTGAAATTTATACGTATTTTATTTACAAAAACCTCTATCAAAAGATGTATAAATTTAATTTCTTTAATCTATTATTCTTTTTAGCTTTCTAGGAACAAGGTAAAGACACAATGGCATCAGAAACAGCAGTTTCACCTGATGTCACCGATTCCAGCATTGAACAAAACGTTGAGGAAAATGTCCTGTATGAAAGGAAATGGTAAAAGAATTGTAACAATTTGGGTTTTTATACCTACGTATTTATTAGTTATTCTTTTTATAAATGTAATTTTTAAGAAAAAAGATTTGAGAATCTTATTGGTCTTTTGATTCATACATAGTTTGTAGGATTCATCCTCTCAAATGACATACTTATGCACCATCTTAATCATAAAAAACAGAAATAATCACAATCGTTAAAAAGATTTAAGCTGCTTCATCCGATTATTTTTCTTCATATTTTAAGTATGCTTTCAAACGTTGGTTATGCTATGGATGTGTATGGAAATAGTTGTTGCAGTGGTTTCCCCGGTCAATTAAGCGACATTTCAATGAAAAAATGATGTACACTTTTTAACAAAACAAATGGCAAACGGGTATTGCGTTATTTCGTCTCATCATATAATTCACCCCTGACGTCGAGGGGGAATGATTGTAAGTTACGACTTTGACAAAGCTTTTAATAGACCTACATATGGGTAGTGTTCTGCTAAGTAAAATATATGTTTTATCATTCATGAGTGTTGTTATGTATTATAAAAGAAGCAGCAGAACACCATCATGTGCTATCAAAGTGATAACTTATCATTATTACACTCTACTAATTAGCTTCTCACTCGGCGTCGATAGCGTTGTTGACGTCGATACCGATTGATAAAAGCGCTTATGACTTCGGTAAAATAGCATTTTTTAAAATAATATTTCATTGTGTGAATGAATGATAAAATGATGAGTCTGCAGGCAAAATTACAAAGTGTTTGTGAAAGCGCATGTGAAAGTGTCTAATTAATAAAAAAAAATTCAATTAACAGCAAATAGAAACGCATTTGAACCAGCAGTCTATGATTAGCACATTTAAGTGACGTCATAACGAACAATGATGTCATTTTAGTGCCTGAAGGGTTAAACTAACATAGTACAATACAAAACATCAAAAACGATGAAAATAGCTAAATGATGCCAATACCGTATCCTGTTCTTCGGTTACCTTAGTTTCTTAATCTGGAAACAGGATTGCAAAGCATTTCATATTCATTTATGTTTTCAGCAGCTGGACCAACTGCATGTCATACGATGCACTAAAGAAAGAAATTAGAAAAATAATATTAGCTGCTCAAGACTTAGTCCAGAAATCGGAATTTATCAAGTATGTTAAACATGACGGCCACAAAATGCAGAAAATTGACAACGATTTAGAAATTTGGATGAAAGATTTAGAGAGAGATTGCGCAATAATATTTGCAGGTAAATACATTTTATTATGCTTTTTGCATGTTTTATTCTTCTATCTATGTGTGAATATCTATTAATCTATCTATATATCTATCTGCTATATGGATATACATGTACATATATATAAAGCGTGCGACCGTAGGGCAGAACGCAGATTTTTTTGTTGAAAAAATAGTTTACTTTGATGTTATTTAAAACGAGAAAAAAAATTATTTGAAACAAACAGTGCTGATTCCGTTGACTCGAATCACCAGTTAAATAAGATAGACATTGCGTGCTCAACATACATTTAAGACGTCATATTTTGATAATAAGTATGACATCGAAATATTCGAGCTTAAAGGTTAATTCCACTATATCTTTCTTTCTTTTAAATACTTATAAAACTAAAATATAAGTGAATTTGCTATATTATTTAGGCATCCAAAAGGTTGGTTCCTTGGTGCTTTCGTTTTTTATCTTCTTTTTTTAAGTTTTGATAAGATAGCAGTCGTATGTCCTGCGTAAAGCACTTTTGTAACATACATGTTTAACAATCTTGATAACTTTCATCTTAATAAGTTTGAAATTAAATTATAAGTTTGAAATCGAGATGAGATGCAAGATACATCGAAAAGGGGAATCTTATTACATGACTGTGTTAACTTTGTAAAACAATAAGGTGGCGCCCATTAGCTAAAAAATATCTTTAGCTGTGAGTACCACTGATACAAATATAAATATATATAGATTTGAGCTCCACCCTTCAGAACCTATTCTCATAGCAGTGAGCGTCTGGCGCGCTAAAAACATGTTGGTTCCATTCACCATAATGAATCTTACCTAAATGACACATGTGGCTTCTTCAACAGCCCCCATACATTCGAAAAAAGTTCTTTTCTTATGAAGCATTCATATCTTGACTTTCATAAACTTTATCCATCTTTTATTTCATTGATGATAAAAAAAACCACGACTGATGAAAACCGGTCACACAGTGTAAATATTTTTTTTTATTATTTGAAAGTGTTTTTATATAAACGTGTATTTATAAAACACTTCATTTACAAGTATATAGTGCCGCTATTTATCAAGATTAAAAGTCATACTTTTGCAAAAGAAAATCCTATTAAAGAAAGAAATAGAATGAATATAAAAAATACCTTAGCAAAAAAAAAAAAAACTTGACCTCTATTCACAGACTTTTAAATTAAATTACTTATAATATCATTGATTGCGAAAAACTTATTGAATTATTATATACTGTACATCTTATTCTCACTTTTTGAAGTCGTTTTATGAAAACAATTTTTAGAAAATGAAGAACTTAATTATACTTTTTTTTTTATAATTTATTTCTTTTTCAAAGAAACAGACATGCAAAACAGACATTCAATCATACACACACATACACACTTATGAATAAACACTGAAATTCATTATTTTGTGGTTACTTGCTTACATGGGAAAAAAATTAAGTATAGAAAAAAAAATATTCATGATACAGTGTAATAAAAATAATTCAGATATCAGCAGCCAAGATATCTTTTCAACTATCCCATAAGTTTTCAAAATATTGTAGTTTACCAGTTTGTATTGCAGCATATCTTTCAATATTGTATTTTAGTTTTAAGTGACAAAGAAAACCAATCAAACATGGAGTCTTACAGTATTTGACATAAGACAACAAAAAATATATTGTTTCATATACAGAATTATAAAATTAATTACTTTGTTATGAAATGACAATGGAAGTTGGCCAAGTATAATATTAGACATATTAAATCCAATTCGTTCAGAGGTCTTTCTATAAATGTATAAACTAAGTTCACTCCACAGGGTATGTGTTTTCTCACAGGAAATGAAAACATGTATTATTGTTTCCACATTGTTTTTACAAAACCCACATTTAAGGTAGTATCCAACTGGAAGAATTTTGTGTAAAATTCTAAATTGAAGCCATTGTACAGAAGAATCTTTGGTAGTTTTTAAACAAATCTTAAAAATATCATATACAGTAAGATCTTCAACATTATAATCTGTTAGATTTGTTTTCCATCTGGTTACAGCAATTGGAACAACCACATTTTCATTCAAAACATTGTAAATAATTTTTGTACACTTTTCATGGAGTATGATTGTTTGGGGAAAAAATGGTATACATGGATTAGGATTTCTTTGAACAGAAGTCCTGTCAATGTTAGACATTTTTAAAAGCTTAAAAATTACTGATTTAACACTGTTGTATTGCATTTTACATATATTCTTGAGATTGTATTCACATTTAAATTCTTCATAACTTAAACAATTACAATTTTCATCATAAAAATCTTGTATGACCTTTACACCATTCTTGTACCAGGTTTTTATGAAAACATATTTATTTGCTATGAGTATCTTTGAATTGTACCACACCGGATAATTTAAAAGATTATCTTTTGCCTTTAGGTGATCAATATAGGTAATAATAAAACATAACCATGAATTTAACACATCTTTCAAAAAATCATTGTTTACCTTGTGTAAACATTCAATTACCAAATTATCACCAAAATCAAACAAATTCTGTAAAAACTCATTTCCATAAATGGTAAATAAAAAATCCATCCATGGTTTGTGTGATTTTGTAAGCCTATTTATCCATGAACATTTGAGAGATATTATAAATATGTTAATGTCAACCATTTTCAACCCTCCTGATGAATAGTTCTGTGTAATGACTGACCTCCTACATTTATCAATCTTAGATTTTCACAGAAATTCAAAAAAATTTTTATTAAGGTATGAAATTGTTTCTTTCTTTGGATATGGTAGTGAAATGAATAAATGATTTAGTTTCGGTATGAGCAAACTTTTAATAACAGTAATTCTACCAATGGGAGTAAGAATCGTCGTTTCCATTGCTCTATCAGAGCTATAATTTTTGGCATTTGTAAAGTATAATTCATATCGGCAATATTATGAAGATTTACTGAGAACTGAATTCCTAAAAGTTTGAATGTTGTTGACCCCCAATCCAATTTAATTATACTTAAAGTGTTTACTGATTTATTACAGGCGAAACAAGTTCTGGAAAATCAAGTGTGTTAAATCTGATTATTGGTAAAAACATTTTACCTGTCAGACTTGAAGCATCGACTAAAAAAGTCTGCAGAATACAATATAGCGATCGATTGTCAGTTTCAACAACCAACTCGAAGGGAAAAACGACGGAGGTTGCAACTTTTGAAAACGCAGATCAAATGAAAAATGCTTTAAAAGATGTCATTGACAATATTGAGAATGATATTAAATATGTCGACATATGGTATCCTGTCGAAATGTTGAGGGTAAGCTTTCCACATTTTCAATGACGTATTTTATAAAAGAACAAAATATTCAATTAAACGACAAAATCTTGTAATAGCTAATTAATTAGCTCATCGAGACAAAGGGGAGCTAATGCCGGCCTCAGGATCTGTTTCAAGTTTTTTGAGGCAGGTCCTGTATCTGAGTTATTACTTATCCTATATTTACCAATCTTGTATGCACTATACATGTAGGCATCTCAATGGACTTAAAAGACCTGGATGTCGAATATGACTCACAAATTTCATATGCCGGAGGAGGTTATAGTGTTTGGAGAAGTTTTCATTTTATGGAGCAGGTGCACCTTGATAATCATATTTAGGGTCTTCCGTCTTCAGCGGAAGACCCTACTATTATTCTACTGTTTCTTTTTCACTTTTCTTATTATTCTTTTTATTCTTTTTTTGTCTTACAAATTTTGTGCAGGCGATTTCTCGAAGATGGCTCATTCGATTTTCTTCAAATTTTGAGGGTTGATGTGTCGGTATCTGAAGTTTGTACCGCCGTTTCAATTTTTTGATAATCACTTCCGGTCGGAAGTTATCGTCCGTTTACGATTTTTAAAAGTCAATTTTGTCGGCTAGAGATCTAAAAAAACGAATAAAGATATAAGGCTGAAATTTTCAGTGGAGATAGACATTCACTTAACCTGTTGCAACATGGTCATAAAATCGTCCGCCGTCACCTCTGGTCCTCACTGGAAGGAATGATAAAAAATCGGTTTTTCAACTTTTTGCTTTATATTTATTTTTCTAACAAGTTGATAGAGACTCTTTTACTGATTGAGAATATGTAAAAAAAAAATTAAAATCGATTGATGCGTTCCCCAGATATTAAGCATCAAATTCCTGAAGCGAGAGTCCGATTAGCTCAGTCGTTACAGTGGTGGACATGTGCCCAGGCGACCTGGGTTCAAGCCCTGTGTGCCGAAATTTTTTTTGGCGTTGATTAACAATTTAGTCTTAAAAGTGAAGGATTTTATCTCATTTACTCAAAAATCGGACGGAAGACCCACTCGTTGCTCGCAACGAGAACGATCTAGTTATGCTATCACTGGTCCTGTCTTTCCTAAACGTACATGGCAGGTGTATTATATGATGCTCTTGCAGTTTACAATAGTGGATGCTGAATTTAAGACATACGGCGTTTCGGGAGCTAAGGAAGGTTAACGTTTTGACTAGTTTAAAGATTATGGAATAGGTTCCTTTGATGTTTTTGTAAATTCTGCCTTTAACAAAACTTTGATGGTTGATATGTCTTATAATTCTTATGCACTCAGCAGTCTTGAATGCTGAATCTGAGTCTTGCGTTTCCAAAACAAGATGAGGTTAAGGTTTTTTAAGCATGTTACATGTTAAGGTAAATAGTTATCTCGACTCAATCAAACTCGCAGTATTGAATCAATGAGCTAGCTTTCGATACTTAGAGTATATGATATCGGTTTTTTATTGTCATCTTTTAAAACAGAAAGCACCAAGTGATATTTTTCTGATTCACATCAGTAATTATATTTTACATTTTGTATAATACAATCTAGAATTTATTTGTGCTCAACAAAAATTTCATCGTCAGTTGTAGAATTATAAGCAAGATACAGAGCTATAAATTCTGCTAGGTTTGAGTCATAATTTGTTCACATGAGTTTATTACATTCACATGATTCAGCTTCAGATTTTAAACTTGGTATTTTTATTCAGCATTTAAAATGTAAACAAAAAAAAAAGAATGGCCTCAGATATGTGCACAAAAATAGAATTGTGAGCAAAGCTCTGTATCTTGCTTATAATACGAAGCTTAACACTCAATTATGCTTAGTATATAAAAATATAAACAATTAAAGAGAAGAAACGTGTGCCAGAAATAAATAAAGACCACAGGTTTTTTTTTTTTGCAAAATGGATCGTGTATCAAACAACATATTTCTGTCAGCGATATTAAACTCTGTTTAAACTGAATAAACTCGAGAAAAAAACTGAGCATCTCAACAAAACATTGCATTACTCAACAATTACGCAAAAGATCATACCGAGTTACTGATAGTATGAATTGCATTTTAGTACTTTGTTATTACATCAGATTTTGCTTAATTTGCACAAGTAAACTGTCAACTGTCTGATTTACCGTAGACTATGTTTGATTTGAATCGTAAAATTACAAAATACAGGCAACAGTTCCCTAGGTTATAAAGCATAAATAATGAAAATGAAACGAAAATCAAAACAAGCTAACAAAAAACCAACGTCAAATGTATAAACGTCAACGCATTGAAATATTAAACCTCAATTTACTTCACAAAATCGGCATCAAGAATCTCTTCGCACGCGAACTGTTGAACAACAAAAAAATTCATCTTTGTCAGATCGACCCGTTTATCATACGTATAACCAGGCTGCTTTGAACCTCGTTTTAGAAGTATTGAATACAAAACCCGAAGTTATAAACTAATTTAAACACGCCTTTTTATTATTATTATTTTCGTTATAACTCAGATTTGAAACAGAATCAGCCCTTAATTTTTGCAATGTATATATACCTATCCATAAGAATTATTTATGCTTAATTACGTTGAACTTGACACAGCAATTCTTGAGAAGAAGAATTTTAAAAATGCACCCCTTTTTCTGCAGTTTCAAGCTTTTCTCCTCTTTGATTAAAGATCGGTATCTCATTTCTGCAATTCATAATTGCCTTATCTTAAGGATGCTTAGTGCAAAATTTGGTTAAATTTGGCCAATGGTTTTAGAGAAGTTTGAAATGTATAAAGTTTACGGACAGACGGACGGCGGACAAAATGTGATCAGAACAGCCCATTTTGGCTTTCAGCTCAGGTGAGCTAAAACAAATCAAGCCCGAAGGGCTCTATGATAGACTTAATCACGCACGACCTTATCACCTCATGATATTCAAAGAATGATTTATTAATACTGATATCATTCCGGCGGTTTTCGATCAAAAATCAAAATATTTGTTGAGGAATTGTATTAAACTATATATTACAAAATGGGTATGTAGTGATATCACAATAAAAAAAATAATATATATTACATACCATAATGTATAATATGATATATGTTTTGTTATTTTAAACAATTCGCTATAACAAGTGTCTAATTATGGTGAAGCCTTGTTAGTCGTGTCCGATTTAGTCGAAAATAAATTTTAACGGCAAATTATAATTATTTGGTCCAACATGGTTTTAAACATAATTAAATTAAGTGTGCTGATTCCCCCCAAAATATGCTGGCTTTCATGAAAATGGCGTTAAGTAGCTCAAAATTGCGATTCAAAATGGCGGACAACCAAATTTTATATTTTGTACTTAAAATCTTTTCATCATTGACAAACAATAATGAAAGGATCAAGCTTAGTATTTTATCATATTTAAAGTGTGCTAAGTTTGAACAAAATTGCTGGCCTTCCTCAGAAAGCGTTAATTAAGTCAATATGGCACTTCAAAATAGCAGATACCCAGATTTTATAATTTGTTTCCTAAAAAAAATTAAACTAGGGAAAACTCATAAAAAACTATAATCATTCAGTCCAACAAAGTTATTTTTGCATATTAATTAAGGCGTGCTTAGTCTGAAAAAAAAATGGCGCTAATAAGGTCAAAATGGCGTCAAAATGGTCGACAGGCAAATTCTATAATTCTCCTTAAGTCTTAAAAATTGAGGTAACAAACGATTATAAATTGGTTCAGCAAAGCATTTTATCATAACTAAGGTGTGCTGAGTCCAACAAAATATGTTAACTAGTTAAAATGGTGGATAGCCAGATTTCATAATTTTTCGTCTCACAGTCTCTTTAATGGAAAAAAATAACAATACAAAATCACAAATTGGTCTAGCAAACATGTTTATCATAATTATGTTTGCCAAGTTTGATGAAATGTGTTGGTCTTCATGAAAATGACGTTAATTTTGGCAAAATGGCAATTCAAGTTGGTGTATACTAGTAGCCAAATTTCATTAATCTCTATATAGACTACTAAAGGCCTCTTAAATGGAGAAAATGTTCGAATATCATAATTTTAATACTAATGATGTAACTGACAATCAAATTTGAACACTTGTATTTTTGAAAAAAACTCCACCATTTTTTGATTTGGAAAAACATTTCTTTTTTCCCTTATTAAGCTACAGTATATAATTAAATATACACTGTAAAATATAGAACAATTAACAAAATTTTGTTATCCGCCATTTAAAATCGCAACTTTGACCTAGTTAACCACATTTGTGGAAAGCCAGCATAATTTGTAAGACTCATCACACATTGGATATGACGAAATACTATTTTGGATCAATTCATCAGTGTGTGTCATTATTTTTCCCATTGAAGAGACTCTAAGAGAAAAATTTGAAGATTGGCAGTCCGCCATTTTTAATCGCCATTTTGACCTACTTAACGCCCTTTTCATGAAGACCAGCATATTTTTTTCAGACTCAGCATACTTTAATTATGATAAAAAACCATGCGGGACCAAATAATAATGATTTGCCGTTAAAACGTATTTGAAGAGCTCTTTTAAGAAATTGGACTAGACTATGTCTCAGCGAGCTTTGTATACCTTTTTAAGTCTTCCATTAACATGTTAGTCTGAGGTTTCTGAGAGTGAATTTGAAGTGTGAATGTTATTTCAATCAGGGAAATAAGACCTGCGTCATAGTGGACACACCGGGTATTGGAGACCAGGAGCAAGAAAATGTGGCACAGATCATGATGGAATATCTACCAAATGCACTGGCATTTGTGTTTGTTTTGAATCTACAATCTGCTGGTGGTCTACAAGATGATAGAGTAATGTATATTAGTGTTTTTATTATGTCATCAAAAGAAATGCCATATTGTTATACAGAACTAAATAATGCTGCATTTATCTAATCTAAAAGAACAAGATATCTGTGAGCCAATGCTCACTAGTGATACCCCCGCTCTGATGTGAATATGCAAAATAAGCAAAGTCGACATTTAACAGAAAGCTGGCATTCGATTGGTACAGAAATATATCCCACAATATGGCATGCCTAAACAAATAGTGTGTTAAAATTTCAAGCAACTGCGATAAACAGTTGCTGAGAATTCTTTGACAAAAATTTGTTTGAAAATTTTGGCTAAAAAAAAACAAAGTCGTCATTTAACAGGAAGTTGACATCTGATTGGTACAAAAATATATCCCACAATATGGCATGCCAAAACAAATAGTGTGTTAAAATTTCAAGCATCTGCGATAAATAGCTGCTGAGAAATCTTTGACGGAAATTTGTTTGAAAATTTTGGCTAAAAATAAACAAAAAACTCATTTAACAGGAAGTTGACGTCTAATTGGTACAAAAATACATCCCATGATAAATCATGCTTATACAAATACTGTGTAAAAATTTTAAGCATCTGCGATAAACAGTTGCTGAGAATTCTTTGACAAAAATTTGTTTGAAAATGTTTGCTAAAAATAAACAAAGTCGTCATTTAACAGGAAGTTGACGTCTGATTGGTACAAAAATATATCCCACGATATGGCATGCCTATACAAATATTGTGTTAAAATTTCAAGCATATGCAATGGATAGTTGCTGAGAAATCTTTGACGAAAATTTTCAAAAGTTAAAAAATAAGCAAAGTCGTCATTCAACAGGAAGTTGACGTCCGATTGGTACATAAATATATCCCACGATATGGCATGCCTTAACAAACACTGTGTAAAAATTTCAAGCATCTGCGATTATTAGTTGCTGAGATAAATGCGACAGAATTTTTTGTTACGGACGGACAGACAGACGGACAGACAGACAGACGGACGGACAGACAGACACACAAGGGTAAAACAGTATACCCCCTCTCCTTCGGAGCGGGGGTATAAAAATATGCTGCAAATATTATCATACATACCATACAAAAACGTAGCCTGTTATTATGGCGGCATGGAAGGGCCAGATGAAAAAAAAATCTTATTCGTTCGGACGAATTAGCTATTTGTTCGGACGAATTAGGATTCGTTCGGACAAATAAATTATTTGTTCGGACGAATTAGGATTTGTTCGGACGAATTAGCTTTTTGTTCGGACAAATAAGTTATTTGTTCGGACGAATTAAGATTTGTTCGGACGAATAAGTTATTTGTTCGGACGAATTAGCTATTTGTTCGGAAGAATTAGGATTTGTTCGGACGGATTATGATTTTTTCGGACGAATTAGATATTTTTTCGGACAAATAAGTTATTTGTTCGGATGAATTAGGATTTGTTCGGACGATTAAGTTATTAATAGTGGTACATGTATGAGAGAGAGAGAGAGAGAGAGAGAGAGAGAGAGAGGGGTAGGTCATAATTACGGATACATAAATGTGAAAAGTATAATCAGTTTACATGATCATGCGCGGATCCAGAAAAATTTACCGGGGGGGGGGGCCTGAGAGATAATTTTTGGCCCCCAGACCACCCGGCTCTAGATCTGCGTATAACTATAAGTTTGTTTTCGCACAATGCCAGAAGAAATGTTTCCAGTAGTCATAATTATACGATTCTGGATTTCGATTATCGATGTTTATATTGAAAATGTAGTCATTCTCTTGTTTACTTGGGACATTGGACATATGAAATTTTTTTTTGCCTTAACTATATACATATACATGTATACGATCAAAGTTAACTGATATGCTTCGTGGAATTGTAATAATCGCACAATTACTTCAGTGACTTATAAAACAAACTAACTTTTACTTATACTTTATAATATAAAGTCAGCAAAATAACCCAACATCCTAACAATATTATATTAAAAAAAAATAATAAAAATAGAATTTAATGATAAAAATACTTATAGTCCGTCAAATAGACCTAACATGTTAAAATTATCATCTGACTTTGTAAAGTTTTCCTTTGTTTGGAATCTTAGGAGCGCAAATAAGAACGTTATCAATAATCATACAATTGATCATAACTGATTGAATCAAGTTTTATGGAAAATTAAAATAATTGGACGATTTAAGGTGAAATAAAAGCTTACAAAACAATTGACAATTTTAAGCAATATTTTCAAAAGGTTGCATCTCATTTTTTAGCTCACATGAGCCAAAGGCTCAAGTGAGCTTTTCTGATCACAATTTTTCCGTTGTCTGTCGTTGTTGTAAACTGTTAACATTTTCATCTTCTTCTCAAGAACCACTGGGCAGATTTTAACCAAAGTTGGCACAAAGCACCACTAGGTAAAGGGGATTCAAGTTTGTTCAAATGAAGGACCACGCCCTCTTCAAAGGGGAGATAATTGAGAACTATTGAAAATTTGTTGGTATTTTTCAAAAATCTTCTACTAAAAAACTATCCGGCCTGAAAAGCCTAACTTGTGTGGAGGCATCCTCAGGTAGTGTAGATTCAAGTTTGTTCAAATCATGGTCCCCGGGGGTAGGGAGGGGCCACAAGAGGGGGATCAATTTTTACATAGGAATATATAGAGAAAATCTTTAAAAATTTCTTCTCAAAAACTATTAAGCCAGAAAAGCTCAAATTAAAATGGAAGCACCCTCAGGTAGTGTAGATCCAAGTTTGTTCAAATCATAGTCCCTGGGGGTAGGGTGGGGCCACAATGGGGGGATCAAGTTTTGAATAGGAATATATAGAGACAATCTTTAAAAATCTTTTTCTCAAAACCTATTGGGCCAGGAAAGATCAAATAACAATTTGCAGCATCCTTAAATAGTGTAGATTCAAGTTTGTTCAAATCATGGTCCCCGGGAGTAGGGTGGGGCCACAATAGGGGGATCATGTTTTTTATGGGAATATATAGAGAAAATCTTTAAAAAATTTCTTCTCAAAAACTATTTGGCCAGGATAGCTCAAATTAAAATGGAAGCATCTTTAGGTTGCGTAGATTCAAGTTTGTTCAAATCATAGTCCCCGGGAGTAGGGTGGGGCCACAATAGGGGGATCATGTTTTATGTAGGAATATATAGAGAAAATCTTTAAAAAATTTTCTTCTCAAAAACTATTAGGCAAGAATAGCTCAAATTAAAATTGAAGCATCTTTAGGTGGCGTAGATTCAAGTTTGTTCAAATCATAGCCCCTGGGGGTAGGGTGGGGCCACAATGGGGGGGGGATCAAGTTTTACATAGGAATATATATAGAGATAATCTTCTTCTCAAAAACTTATAGGCCAGGAAATTTGAGTGGAAGCATCCTTAGATTGTGTAGTTTGTTCAAATAATGGTCCCCGGGGGTAGGGTGAGGCCACAATAGGGGGATCATGTTTTACATAGGAATATATAGAGAATATTTTTAAAAATCTTCTTCTCAAAAACTATTAAGCCAGAAATGCTCAAATCTGAGTTGAAGCATCCTCAGATAGTGTAGATTCAAGTTTGTTCAAATCAGGGTCCCCGGGGGTAGGGTTGGGCCACAATTGGGGGATAATATTTTATACAGGAATATCTAGAGAAAATCTTTAAAAATCTTCATTTTAAAGACTATTTGACCAGAAAAGCTTAAACTTGTGTAGAGGCATCCTCGGGTAGTGTAAATTCAAGTTTGCGAAATCACAGTCCCTAGTGGTAGGGTGGGGCCGTGATGGCGGTTTGAATTTTTACATAGGAATATATAGAGAAAATCTCTAAAATATTCTGGGAAAGTTTTCGGTCCAAAACTCAGTACTTAGTGTGAAAGTACAGGTTATGCAGATTTAAGTTTGACGAAACCATGATTCCCCAGAGAAAAGTGGGGCCACGAAATGGGGGGGGGGGGGGTATATAGGAATAGAGAAAAATCTTCTTAGAGGTACAACAACAAAAGGGGCTTGGTATTAACCAAAAAAAAAGAGGTGGATAAAAATTGGCAGATTTTCAATTTTTTTAGCAAGATCTACTGTACTTAGTTGTCAAGATATTTTGATACTGTAATGCTAATTTGATCAGAATTAAGGCAATTGTTGCTCAGGCGAGCGATGTGGCCCCTGGCCTCTTGTCTTAACTATTATTTAAAAATATTGTTTATGAATTATACTATCGGAAACATCTAACGCCTATTTTCATCGGTCGAATGCGGCATCCAGATTATTTATAGATAGAAACTGCATATGATGACGACTAACTATGATTCTGTATGCTATGTCTGATTTTAAAAATGAAATAGATTTAAAGTTGACTAAAGAGACAATCATTAGGGTTAACATTAGTTTTAGACTATCGGAAACCCATGGCACCATGATAATATAACTCCAATCCTTTAAATAGATATAGTTTGAAATTTGAGCTTGACAGCAAAATATGTCAGATATTGCATACATGTAAGATAATATAACACCTATGTCTATATTATTAGCAATTTATCATTTGAAGGAAAGGGGTGGCTTGACCCCCCCCCCTTTCATCTACATCATTACCAGAGCAGAAAGACTAAATTACTCCTCATATAAACTAATAACTTATTCGTCCAAACAAATAGCTAATTCGTCCGAACAAATCCTTATTCGTCCGAACAAATACGTAATTCGTCCGAACAAATCCTAATTCGTCCGAACAAATAACTTATTCGTCTATCAAACTTATTTGAACTTTGTCAATTTTTGGCAAAATATTGCATAAAGGGTACCCTCATTGTACGGATAACTCCTCCAACAGTTTTCAATATAGGAAGTTGTTCTTTTGCGGATCAATTGTACGTAAATCAGAGGTGTACATATTGCTAGGATTTTGATTTTTAATAATTTATCATAAAAATACCAGCTTTTGAACTTAGTCATTTTTCGCAAAATATTGCATATAGGGTATTCCATTTCACTGAATACAGTAGGTAGTGTTTATCAGTTCAGATTGACATGGATTATGGGTACAGTTCACATAAAAAGAAAACCCGGTTTGCTGTCACATTAACAGCTTTTCACTTCTTCTTTTTTCATTTGATTTGTACATTATTTTACATAAATATCAATGCACAAAAGTGCTTAAATTAAGACAGCATACGTTTTTGAATAATGGAAGCTTGCTATTGCATGCATTAGCTTTAAACATTTTATACGAATTTTTCATCCAATGAATAATTCATTTAATTAAAATCAAACTGATACTAGTTGGGAGAGTAGGCAAAGCTACCTGCTCAGTATGTTTACTCGCTTTGACAAATAGCGCCACCAAAAACTGTACAACTCTGGTCCTACAGTGTTTATGTTTTAAAATATGAACAACTCATGAACGTACAATCTAAGGTTTTATGGTTGCCATGCTTCTTCTACTAGCTAATACACTTATATGCTAGTGTACTGTAATTTCCTAATGAAACGCGAGGCATTAATATCCGCGTAAAATCGCGAGAAGCACATCCCACGGATTTTATAATCTCAATTTAACTTTTCGGACAGATGTAAACTATTTGGAATTATGATAAAAGTTCGGCGTTCACGATTTGATATTCTCACGATTTTATGCAAAATCATTGAATCGCGGAAAGAAGTTCTTGCGCAAATTAAGGAATCTACAGTTTATGTTTAACCTTTTTGTAAGACAAGAGTTAAATAAACTTGTAACTAATGTTATTCATGTCAATCTTGATCCTGAGACATTTGTGGGACCTAATATTATTTATCTGAATTTTAGATCAAGAGAATATTTGATAATGTCACAAATTCCATGAACAGAATGGTGTGCTTCGATCCAAATAATGTCATTTTTCTTTTGAACAAATGGGATTCATTGATTTTTTATGATGACGACACAGAAGACGGAGTTTACGGTTCAAGCGTAAAAAAAATTGGCAATTTCTGGAAGAAAGTCAAAGATGACTACGTTCTTAAATCTGCAGCTGGAAAGGTATAGAATTAAAGTGTATGAAAAGTTTTTAGATAAATAACGTTATGTAAATGCCATGCAAAATTATATTTTGACATTTGAATTCAATTAAACAACCGTTAAATCATTGCTTATTGCTTATTGTAGACTAGTTCTTGATAGTGTACATGATAGTTCCTGATAGTGAACATGAATCTGTAGATATGTTAAGGTGGCTCTATACACCACTTTTTTGATGACGCAGTACGCGAAAAAAAGTAAATCCGGAAGCAATCAATTCTGGTTCAGGCTGATTTAAACTGAGGCGAATTGTATGGGAACCGCTCTTTTGAGAAATTTGTAAAAAGAATAGATTTAATTTAATTATTGGAAAATTCATTACTTACAAGTAATGTGATATGTGACACCTTCACGTTGTGTCGTATAATTTATCGAAATAAACAAGAAAATCAAGTATAAGTTTTAAATAGTTTCTTTCCCGTCATTGATAACTTACAGCATAGCTCAGAGGGTTAGTGGGTTTACTACAAACCTGTTGGCCATGAGTTCGAATCCCGTTGAGGACAATACAAATTTTAACTATCAAAAATTTTCTAAAACGTATTTTTTGGTCGAATACTTGGAAAGAAATTTCTAAACCGGTGAGAGTATTTCAATTTTAATATACTTTAATCTACATTAATATCGACAGATGTTCCTGACTATCTTAAGGGGATGGGAGGGTGGCGTTGAATTTCAGGTCGGGATACATAAATACTATTAGTTAATTTTCCCCTTCATTTATTTGACTTGTTTTGCATTAAAGCGTGTCCGAAGGAAATATCCATCATATAACAATTTTTTTTTTCAATTTGTCAATAGTTAACTTTTTTTAAATTATTTTACAAAAACACGAAAAAAAACGTTAACAATTCTTTAAAAATACCTATAGTAACCCTATCATCATTTTGATATTTGATATGTATATGTTTTATGGTCTTCTATTAAAAATTGGAATAAACTGTGGGTGTATAGAGCCACCTTAAAGAGTGTTTTATATTTGAAAATTTTGTTCATACTCTTTATTCAACTTTACTTTTTAAAAACTTATTATTGACTTAAGGTTTCACAAAGTAATGGTAATGGTAATGCATTACTTTACTTATGTTAATGGTAATGTAATGCATTACTTCAAGGAAAATAAGTAATGGTAATGTTATGCCCGAATGCATGAAGTAATTGTAATGTAATGCAATACTTTACAATGTAATTCGCCCCAAACCTTAATGAAAAATAGAGGTGTATAAGGTCTGTGTAAAGGTGTATGGTATAAATGATGTATCATATTCATATTAACTTTCAACATTGCCAACATAATTCCTTATGACCGGAAATACACAATAAAGCCAATCAATTAAAATTTAGTTTATAGGCATGATCTAGTGTTTGAATAGTTTTCATGCCATTGATTATCAGAAAGTCAAAGGAACAACATGAATAAGTTTGAATTTGATATTCTTATCATACCGTTTACCAAAACTGCGACCATATGAATTAACTATTCCCCTTTGAAATCAGACAAATGCTACTTTTATTTAAGGCAGAAGACAAAAAACGATCAATTTTATATATCTGATTGAATATACAAAAACCCTCGGAAAGTTTGTGTATTTTTATAAATATTTTTCATATTTTAAAAGATAAAATGTCATTTTGACATTACAAGACAAGACTTATTACAGATATCAATATCATGCATTAAAAAAAGAAATAACATAACAAATAGAAAAAAGATTTCAACATTTTCATAAAAATACAATAAAAGTTTAAAGAAAGTTTAAAAAAAAGTTTTTGCACACTGAAACAGGTTTCGGAAAATCCTACTGTAATGACCCATGAAATAAAAATTGTTGGGATAGGATTTCTCCTTGACGTTAAGTCATTCAAGGTGCATGGTCACGATTTTGGTCAAAAATTATTTTTCAGATTTTAATATTTACAATGCCACAGAAAGGCATTTTAAATAGGCAACCGAAATTTGAGTGTTATTTGTTGGGTTATAAGCGAGTTACAGAGCTTGAAATTCTTCGCTTTGTAAACAAAGCGTTTGCTTACATTATGAACGTTGAAGTAAAAATTTTAATTTTCAACTTAAAACGAATGTGTTAAACGTTAGAAACTGTTTATCCATGCCTAGAATAAATAAAAAGATAGACAAATAAGCTGGAAAAAAGATTTTTTACTAGTATATTGAACCTATTTAAACAAAAACAGGGCCCGAGGCTTGTTTACAAGACAAAGAATTGTGAGCCTTTATTTTGCTTATAACTCTACGAATCACTCTCAAATTTTATTTTATTATCAGAAAATTGTAAACAATAGATATTAAAAAGTAAAATATGACCAAAATCGTGACCATGTCCCTTTAACAAGCTGATCTTTTAGAACGATTATAAGCTAGCGCAGTTACATTACCTGTAAATTATAACAAAGAAGTCCATCAATATTTTTTAAAGGATATCTTTGAATAGTTTTTATCGTCGTTTCCCTGAATTATGTGAATGTTAAATTATAACAAAACCATATAAAATGCAGTTTTATATGTTTTAATATTCTTACATAAAAATGTTTCTTAATGGCATTTGGTTCTTTAAGTCAATATGAAAGGTGGCGAAATTTACATTTTTCTCGATGACTAATACTCTATGTTCATTAATGAAATGATATGAAGAAAAGTTTCGATCATGATTTTGTCAACAAGTGCATATTCTAGTAATTCTTGTTCTAGTAATGAAACAAGAGGCCCATGGGGCCACATCGCTCACCTGAGCAATAATGGGCGTTCAAAAGATATTGTGCCATATGACCCTCTGTAGAATAACAAAAAAATAAATATTGTAAAGCATTCGCATTTTACATTTATTTTTGCATACACGTAATCTTTGACATTGTACCTTCATGAAATACTGTTTTTACACAGAATAAGAAAATCCTACGCAAGATATAGAACTAAATACTTGGTAGGGGTACACTGTTATATAACTTCTAATTCCCTGTATTTTCGTTCTGCCCCCATCCCCCACTTAATTAAGCGATCAAAATATATGAGAGCATTATTTAGGTACATTTTCTTCCTCAACTACTTACTAGTTATTGTATTTTTTAAAAAATATAATTGTTATTGTATTTTATCAAAAATATCCTACATGTATATATGTGAAGAAGAAAATTGCACCTCAATGCGCTCAAATTGTCAAAAAATATTCAACAATTTAATTTGTCTTCTCCATTATAATTAAATGACTGTTGTTTACCTCGCGTAAACTTGTGACTTTTATAACGTCACTCACACTTGATTGATGAATACACTGGAATGAAAAGTGTTCTCACGTAACATGTTAAAGAGCTATAAAAATAAATGTTACCGTATCGACAAGCACATCACTCTAATTCACTATGGCCCACCCATTATTTTCAATTTTATTCAAAAATAACAAATGGCTACAAACCAGGATAATTGTCCGTTGTAATATTTTCTTAGGAATATCGATAATTCTTTTATCGATAACATATAACTTCATTGCAACAGAAATGTGTCAGAACTATGGAAACTGTTTTTACGATGTCGTTTTTATTTACTCACATTTCACATTATTCATTGTATAAAGAGGGGACCCCAGAGAGTAGTTATATACAGCATATCATTAAGGTCTTCCGTTTCCAACGGAAGACCTTATAGTGATTGTAATGTTTCTTATTAAGGTCTTCCGTTTCCAACGGAAGACCTTATAGTGATTGTTAGGTTTTTTCTTTCTTTCTTATTATTATTATTATTATTTTTTTCCCCTTTTTCTCTCGTGAATTTCTCAGAGATGTCTTGATGGATTTTTATAAAATTTTCAGGAATGACAGAAAATAAAAATATCTAGAGGATTTTAATTAAAAATGTTCTAAATTCACTTCCGGTCGTCCGTTTCCTGTCCCGCGACAAAAAGCTTGTCACCTCGAGATCTATAAAACGGTAAAGACTTAAACATTCAAACTTTGTGGGATGATAGACCTATAGCTGTAGATGTGTTTAAACACTTTTGTTTTGTTCGTCATAACTTCCGGTCGTCACTGGAAGCACTTAAAAAATAATTTTTTTACGCATCAAATTTTTTGTCAATAGAATAAATATGTAAGAATAAATCTATACATAGGAAATCTGTGCGATGTAATATCAACAAAATATTTCTACTTCCGGTGAGATATCTCAATTATCTCGGGTAGCTTTTTAAAAACACATTTTGTACCCGCGAGATCTCAGAAACTATAAGCGATCAAGACACGAAACTTTCATGGATGATAGACATTTGATTGAAGATGTGTTTAACCGGTTTCATTTTGTCTTCCGTCACTTCCGGTCCATACCGGAAGAGTTAAAAAAATCGAGCTGTTTATCAGTTTAACTGTTTTCCTTTGATATATTTTAGTTAGATAAATGAAAAATAATGTTCAAAAGGCAAGTATACAAGAAATATTGAATACAATTTACATTGAACACTTCCGTTTGCCCGTTTCCTGTCCAGAGACCAAAAACCTGATTTCGACGAGATCTCAAAAACAGTAACGACTTGAACAACCAAACTTTGTGGGATGATAGATCTATGTATGTACATGTGTTAACACTATTTTGTTTTATTCGGCGTAACTTCCGGTCGTCACAGGAAGTACACCCAATTTTGATATTTTTAAAAATATTTTGGTTATTTAGCATGGAAGTAACATTTAAGCTATAGAAATACAAAAAGTCATGTACACATGGTAAAAAAAAGATCTACTTCCGGTGACACATCTCAAATATCTCAGGTAGCCTTCTTTTTTAAAAACAAAGTACCCACAAGAAACTGTGATAGATCAAGACTTATATAGATAATGGACATTGATTGAACATGTGTTTAACGGGTTTCATTGGGTCCTACGTCACTTCCGGTTAATACTTGAAATGTTCAAAAGCAATAGAACTTTTTTAAAAACTTTTAACTTTTTTAAAAACATTTAACTCAATGTGATGAACAGTAACGTACGTAGGTGAATGAACTAACATATCTACTTTCCGTTTTTTAAATCACTTCCGTTTGTTCGTTTCCGGTCCCTAGATAAAAACCTTTTTTCAACGAGATATTATAACTAACGAAAACTTGAACATCCAAACTTTGAGGAAAGACAAAATGTACATATTATATCCATTTTCTGTTTACAAGATAACTGGATTTTTTGTGCAGATTAATACATGAGGAACGGAAGACCTTTTTGTTGCTATAGCAACAAGAGTCTAGTTATTATTATTATTATTATTTTTTTTTTGTCCGTTTTTTGTCCACAAGATTTCTCAGAGATGGCTTGATGGATTTTCTTGAAATTTTCAGGACTGACAGAAAATTATAATATCTCCAGGCGTTTTTTTCATTTTTTCAAAATTCACTTCCTGTCGTCCGTTTCCTGTCCCGCGACAAAAAGCTATGGACAATGAGATCTCAGAAACGATAAAGACTTGAACATCCAAACTTTGAGGGATGATAGACCTATAGTTGTAGATGTGTTTAAACTATTTTGTTTTGTTCGTCGTAACTTCCGGTCGTCACCGGAAGCTCTTCAAAAATTATGCTTTTACGCATTTAATATATTTCTCGGAGAATTGAAATATAAGTATAAATGCTTACATATGTCATCTATCCGATGATTAATTAACATAAAAATTCTACTTCCGGTGAGATATCTCAAATATCTCATGAAGCCTTTTTTAAAGTAAATGTTTGAACCCCGAGATCTCAGAAACTGTAAGTGATCAAAACACGAAACTTACAGGGATGATAGACATTTGATAGAATATGTGTTTAACCGTTTTTATTTGGTCGACCGTCACTTCCGGTCCACACAGGACGAGTTCAAACAAATCAAGTTTTATAAAAGTTTAACTCGATTTTTCAGAGATGCATGGATGGATTTTCTTGAAATTTATAGGACTGATAGAGAACGAAAATATCTCTAGGCATTTTTTCATTTTTTCAAAACTCACTTCCTGTCGTCCGTTTCCTGTCCCGCGATAAAAAGCTATGGACAATGAGATCTCAAAAACGATAAAGACTTGAACATCCAAACTTTGAGGGATGATAGACCTATAGCTGTAGATGTGTTTAAACTATTTTGTTTTGTTCGTCGTAACTTCCGGTCGTCACCGGAAGCACTTCAAAAATTATGTTTTTACGCATTTTATTTGTTTAACACTGAAATGATATAAAGGTATAAACGCTTTCATATGTCATCTATCCGATGATTAATAAACAAAAAAAATTACTTCCGGTGAGATATCTCAAATATCTCAGATAGTCTTTTTAAAACAAATATTATGACAGCGTAGGCTCATAAACTGTAAGTGACCAAGACACAAAACTTACACGGATGATAGACATTTGATAGAAGATGTGTTTAACCGTTTTTATTTTGTCAACCGTCACTTCCGGTCCACACCGGAAGAGTTCAAACAATCCATGTTGTTTAAGAGATTTACTGCTTCTGTTTGACAAAGTAAAACAAATTGATAGTCAATTAAGTCCTGTTGTCTAATGGTTATGAAATACTGAGAGAAGCAATGTCTTACAGTTAAATTGATACATGTATATCAAAACGGAAGACCTTTTTGTTGCTTTTGCAACAAGAGTCTAGTTCTTAATATTTTTGTGTACAAGTATTTAACATACTCTAATATAGAATTTCTAATGATCAACCAAAATTTCAGCGTCAATCGTAGAATTATAAGCAAGATGAGCTCAAAATTTTGCTAGGTTTAAGTCATATTTTGTTAACATGAGCTTATTACATTCAGCTTAAGATTTTTAACTTGGTATTTCCTATTCGGCATTTAAAATGGAAAAAAATGAATGGCCTCATATCTGTGTACAAACTTAGAATTGTATCTTGATAATAATTCGAAGCTTAACACTCAAATATGGTAAATAAATAGAAATTGTAAACAATTAAACACAAGAAACATGCACTATAACAAATAAAGAACACAATTTATTTTTCAAAATGAATCATATACATGTATATGCCTACATATTTCCGTCAGCCATATTAAACTCTATTTGAACTGAATAAACTCGAGAAAATGCCGAGCATCTCAACAAAACAAATATATTGCATTATTCTACCATTACGTAAAAGAAGATAACGAATTACCGATAGCCTGATTGAATTGCTGTTTGATTTACCGAAGACTCTGTTTGATTTGATACGTAAAAATCAGAAAATACAAGCGACAGTTCCCAGGTTAACGCAAAACATAAATGAAAACGAAACGAAAATCACAACAAGCTAACACCACCGTCATATGTGAAAACTGTCCACGCATTGAAATATTTAGCCTCAATTTACTTCACAAAATCGGCACCAATGTATTTTGCATGTTTCAAAGATTCCCTTTGTACACGACCTGTTGCACAACAAACAAATTCATCATTGTCAGATCGACCCGTTTATCATATAGTGTCATGGCTGCTTTAAACAAAGAACCTCGTTTTAGAATTTTGGAATACGAGTCTTGGTAAAATGGGTAAGCAAACCCGGGCCGGGGCCAAATAAAAGTCGGGGCAGATCGGCAATTGTCAATTCCAATGACGCATTATTTTGCAGCAATATTTACAGCGAATACAAATATACTGGTCAGTAAATATCTTGAAATTCTAATGAGATTGGCAGATCAATAACTGTCAATCTTTTGTTTTGCCCTGGCCCGGTCATACTAAAAATTGCTTGAAACATGCTTTTTTTAGTTTTCGTACGATTTCTTATTATTATTAAGGTCTTCCGTTTCCAACGGAGGACCTTATTGTTTTCGTACTGTTTCTTCTTCTTATTATTATTATTAAGGTCTTCCGTTTCCAACGGAAGACCTTATTGTTTTCGTACTGTTTCTTATTATTATTTCTTATTATTATTATTTTTTTCCAAATTTTGTGCACGCGATTTCTCGGAATCTATTCGACCGATCTCAACCATTTTTTCACAGATGTTAGGGCGTGATCTAAACTTAATACATTTTCTTAATTTTTTCGTAGTCACTTCCGGTACTGAATTGTCGGCCATTTTGTAATTTTTGACGACCCATTTTGTGCAGCTATAAACTCGGAAACCATAAGAGATATGAATATCAAATTTTCAGGATAGGTAGACGATAGTTTGGAGTTGTGCAGCATGTAGTTGTTAAATGCCTGTTGCGCCATTTCTTGGAGCTCGCCTGGGCACGAAAATTGGGTACAAATTTTCATTCAAAATTTTCACACGTTTTGATTTATATCTTTTTATCAGTTCATATTTTGTCAAGACATATATAACAAAAGAGGTAAAGAATCAAAAGTTCTTTCCATCAAAATCAAGAAAAAGGGGCTGGCCCCTAAAATTAGGGACCAGGGCACTCTTAAACTCTATTACAAATAACTTAAAAACGATAAAGATTTTGTAATGCATTATAGAAGCAAAAGTGTTGATCGTACCAATATCTATTACAAAAAATCATTGCCACGCCCATGTATTACGTAATTAGGGATTTTTAGGGGCCAGAGTACTTAAACTTTGACGCAATATAACTAGAGAAGTAGACATATTTTGTTAGACAGCATAGAAGAGAAAATGTTTGAATTTATGATTTAAATCGATTCCACTTATCAAAACACGAATTTCGGTCCCCATTAAGGATCTAGAGGGCTGGCCCCTAAAATATTCAAGCATTTGTATCTCAAAAATGATCAACAATTTTAAATAGGTGTAAGAACAAAAATTGTTAGTATTCTTAAGACCTTTTCAAAGAAATCAAGAAAAAGGGGCTGGCCCCTAAAATTAGGGACCAGGGCACTCTTAAACTCTATTACGAATAACTTAAAAACGATAAAGATTTTGTAATGCTTTATAGAAGCAAAGTTGTTGATCGTACCAATATCTATTAGAAACAATTATTACCACGCCCATTTATTACGTAATTAGGGATTTTTAGGGGCCAAAATACTTAAACTTTGACGCAATATAACTAGAGAAGTAGAAATATTTTGTTAGACATCATAGAAGTGAAAATGTTTGAAATAATGATTTAAATCGATTCCACTTATCAAAACACGAATTTCTGTCCCCATTAAGGATCTAGAGGGCTGGCCCCTAAAATATTCAAACATTTGTATCTCAAAAATGATCAAACATTTTAAATAGGTGTAAGAACAAAAATTGTCAGTATTCTTAAGACCTTTTCAAAGAAATCAAGAAAAAGGGGCTGGCCCCTAAATAAGGGGCCAAGACACTCGTAAACTCTATTACAAATAACTTAAAAACAATAAAGATTTTGTAATGCATTATAGAAGCAAAGTTGTTGATCGTAACAATATCAGTTTGTAAAACTCATAGCCACACCCATTGATGACGTAATTAGGAATTTTTAGGGGTTTAAAACATTAAATCTTTAATGTGCTGTATGTGAAATGTGAGTGGAAATTCTGAAATTTCATTGATATTTTAATGGTATCGTTTGAAAAATTGAACGGAAGACCTCCTCGTTACTCGTAACGAGATCGTATCTAGTTATTATTATTTTTTTCCACGAATTTTGTGCACGCGATTTCTCGAAAACTATTCGACTGATTTCAATTATTTTTTCATAGAAGATGGAACTTGAGGTAAACTTCATACGTTTTTGAGATTTTTTCTGTCGTCACTTCCGATACCGATTTATCGGCCATTTTGTACATTTTCACGACCTATTTTGTGCAGAGCTGATCTCAGAAACTATCAGAGATATGACTATGAAATTTTCAGGATAGGTAGTCTATAGTTTGAAGTTGTGCACTATTATGTTGTTTTACGCCAGTGGCGCCATTTCTTGGAGCTGGCCTGGGCTCGAAAATTGAGTACGAATTTTCATTCAAAATGTTCATACGTTTTCATCTGTATCTTTTTATCAGTTGATATTTTTGTAAAAGATATATAACAATAGTAGTAGATAATTATACGTTCTTTCCAACAAAATCAAGAAAAAGGGGCTGGCCCCTTTAATTAGGGGCCAAAACACTCGTAAACTCTATTACAAAAAACTTAAAAATGATCAAGATTTTGAAATGCAACATAGAAGCAAAGTTGTTGAGCGTAACAATATTTATCAGGTAAAATCATTTTCACACCCATTAATGACGGAATTAGGAATTTTTAGGGGCCAAAGTACTTAAACTTTGACGCAATATATCTAAAGAAGAAGACATATTTTGTGAAGCATTGTAGAACTGCAAATGTCTGTATTGATAATTCTAATCGATTCCACTAATCAAAACTCTAAAGTTGTCCCCATTAAGGATCTAGAGGGCTGGCCCCTAAAATATTCAATCATTTGTATCTCAAAAATGAACAACAATTTTAGATGGGTGTAAGAACAAAAAATGTTAGTATTCGTGAGACCTTTCGATTGAACTCAAGAAAAAGGGGCTGGCCCCTTAAATGAGGGGCCAATACACTCATAAACTATATTACAGATAACTTGAAAACAATCAAGATTTCAAATATCTTTGGTACCTAGCCTTTTTACAAAATTGATACCAGCGAGATTTTAGTCACTCTAAGTGATTGAGACATAAACTTTTATAAATGATAGACAATCGATTGAAGATATATTTAACAGGTTTTCTTTTGTCAACCGTCACTTCCGGTACTCACCAGAAGAGTTCAAACAATTCATTTTTTTCACAAGTTTAACTGATTATCTTTGGTGTTTCATCTTCCATGATTAACAGTGGTGTACATTGTACACTAAACAAATGTATATAAAAAAACCTAGCTTTTCTTTTCATAAACCTCTTTTGTTCGTCCATTTTCAGTCTCGAGACAAAAAACCTAGATTCACCAAGATCGCAGATTTGGCAGATAATATCGATATTTCATCGTATCATATGAAAACAAAATCGGACGGAAGACCTACTCGTTACTCGTAACGAGATCTAGTCTTTCTTATTATTTTCGTCATAACTCAGATTTGAAACAGAATTAGCCTATAATTTTTGCAATTTATATTTTCCTTCCCATAAGGATTATTCATGCTAAATCACGTTGAATTTGTCTCAGTAGTTCTTGAGATTATTTTTTAAAATGCACCCCCCCCTTTTTTTTTTTTACAGTTATGAGGTTTTCTCCGCTTTCAATGAAAATTTTTATTTCATTTCTGCAATTATGATTATCTTTCCATAAGAATGCTTTGAGCCAAATTTGGTTGAATTTGGTTAAGTGGTTTTAGAGACGAAGTTCAAAATGTGAAAAGTTTACAGACGGACAAACAGACAGACGGGCGACGGACAAAATGTGATCAGAATAGCTCACTTGAGCTTTTAGCTCAGGTGAGCTAAAAACGCATGCGTAATTCATGCAAAAAAATAAAAATAAAAGGTACGCGATAGTGCCCATGGGCGCCGGGATCTATTGCATTAGGAAAATATATCATTATTTTTAAACACTGCATCATTATTGTACTGTTTTATTTAAGGTACAGCCAGCGGCGGATAAACACGATACCTATACCGGTATGTTTAAAAAATTCCAAAACACATTGGAAGAAGTAATCGGTCGGAATGAAAACAAGCGAGTGATATTCCACCTGAGGTATACTTGATTGGAAGTGATCCCAAAAAAAACCAGTTTGATTGATAAAAAAATTCGTAAAGATGCTTATAAAACATGTCCTAAATTCTAAATTAAAAACAATATTCAAACAGAGGAAGCGCAGGTCACAAATAAAGAAACCATTAATTTTGGTTTGAATGAAATACAGAACAAGAGTATTGAAGGAATGAGTTTTTACAACAGGACAATTTACGCTTTATAAAGCACATTTATTAAAGACCAAAAACTGTTCTACGGTGGGTAATTCTCGTTCAACATAAGAATTACATTTTTGGTTATTCAATTAACTTGATCAAATGAATATTTTACATTTCCGCAATTAAACACCGGGTCAGTTTGTAAATATAAATTAGTTTTATGTTATATTTCATATTTAATCTTAAAATAATTACGTTCATTTGTTTATATTTACACCACTTCTACATATGTAGAAGTGGTGTACATTTTACTGTCTCAACCGCTTTGTGTGTTTTGACTGTGTCTCGCACGGTTTTGGTGTGTGTATATATATATATATATATATATATATATATATATATATATATATATATATATATATATATATATATAATCTTTGCCACATCCTTTGGGAGACAATATCTACTTCTTTGGACAATCCTAAAGAGGTTGGGTCCGTGAAGCTTGAAAAAGAGGCAGACAGTTGGTAGTAAGTAAAGGTGTTTTCTGAAAGAGCGCAATCGAGTTAGTCTTATAATAATAATAAAACAACCCGGTCTCGTTTAACAATAAAAACCGGATCAATAAAATAAGACCATGGATTAATTACAAAATAAACAATATCATGAACAATAAATTGATACTGCAATTCATAATAACTTTTGACTGGAAATACATAATGAGATTGCAGATTATTATAAAAAAAAGAGAAAGTGAAAGTACAATTGTTACATTAGTGGCTTATCGTCAGTCCTAATAAACCTACGATCGCAGGATCTTAAACTGTATGATATAATATTTATAAACAAAAAAACATAAAGGAAATATTGGGAAACTCAAGTTAAACAAATTAAAACACTTTCATGTACACAGTATTAAGAAAAGGATTTTTGCACGTCATATTTGCTTCATGAACGATTAGCAAACGAATAACAAAAAGCCTATCTCCCTACATAAAAGAGTTCTAATTGTTCTAAAACGCGCTCGGCAAACCTCGGCTGATTCCGTAAGTAGATCGAGCGCCGTGATGTGCCGAGTACTCTAAGTCAATAAGGAACTACAGTATAAGAAATACAATTTTGAAATTATAAATGGTTTGAAAATGCGTAACAATAAAAAGCTTAAGAACAGTATCGCTACCTATAAACGCATACAAATCAATGAACATAATATTATAAAAAAAATATATATACATGTAATTCTTAAAACTATTGAGTTGTCTTATAATAACACTTTTATTAAAATACTGATAATAAAATAAAATAAAAGTTAACGCAATATAAAACATAGTTTTACATACCTTGAAAACAGAGGCAGAGAGTGGGCAGTAAGTAATGTTGCAAGAGCGCAATCGAGTAAGTGATGCGCATAGCCCAACTCTCGCCTGTCGTAAAATTTTAGTTCTTGAAAACTGACCAATGGAATTTGTTAAAATTGCGTATGTTTAGAAAAATATAAGTAGAAAGACGATTAATGCGTAATAATAATTCACACTAAGTAAGAAACTACTTTTTCCTAAGGGGCTCAACTTGAGTAAATAAGAGTTTCATGTGTGACACCTGGTGTTTAGACAGTTACTTGCTTCACACATCTTGGATAACTAAGAAATTAGTGACATCAACGAAAAATGGGTATAAGAAGTCACAAAATGTCTTATCCTAAATAAACAATGCCAAATGTTACAAAAAAAGAAATAGCTTAGTACATGGGTCTTGGCCACTAAAAAATAGTGAAGGAATTTCACACTTTTCAAACCATTGATATTACATATATTAGACAGAATGATTGAAAAACATAACATATTCTTATATTCCACAATTTCACACAGCATACTCAGTTAGAGATTTAGAGTTAGATTTAGAGTTTCTGTTCATTTGAATTGTTGAAATATTTTAACGCTTTGTGTGAAACTGAATGAAAATATGTGAATGGCACTAATTTGCACAGCGGCCATATTGTTATCACAATGGCGATTTTCAGTACAATGGAATTTATAGAAAGAAATAAGAAAAATCTCAAATTAAAAAAAAAAAGTATTTCGGAAATATTTTCTCCTAATATGGTTCTGTCAATTACTACATCCGGAATGTGCTTGTTTTGTTTACATTAGATATAGAGATTGCGGTTCCTTTTGAAACTGAAAAATCGAAGGGGGGCGTTGTAGGAATAAAGTTTGTTTGAGTGATGAAAGGCGTTATGATGGGATTTTGGAATTATCTTCAAAATACTTGCCATTCATAAGTAAATTTGTTCCTGATTACATTGTAAACTAATTGTGTCAGGAATTTTGACTCAAGTTAAAGAAGTCTTGTCGATTCCTTTTTACTTTCAATTTAGCATTTTTCAAGATTTATGAGACAATATTATTATGATAAACAATATGTTTGGTTCATTGTTGCATAAATTGTGTCCGTTTTTTTCTCCCATAATTGCTCTCTTAACCTATTTTTTAGAATTGAAATAAAAAAACTACATTGATGAATATTTAGAGGAGCGGACAAGGGTGAAAAGTCTAAACTAAGATTCCGAGACTTAGATAAATTTGTTCATTGTTACACATTAATGTGCAAGATTTACTACCAATCTATCGTAGTATAAAATTGTATAAAATTTTACAAAACCCCGTAATTTAGGCATATTTATTTACATATTTTAGGCCAACGTTGTCTGATCCAAAATATATCGCCAAACACTTTCCGACATGACGTTAATTAGTCAACCCGCGTTCTTGGTTACCCTGTTCTGAAAAGTGTTTTCGCACGCTTTTTTGTATTTATCAAAGATACCGATCAAAGGCACATATATCTGTCCACGATGCATGATGACCCCGTCTTATACTTTTCGACATGACGTTAATTAGTCAAACCGCGTTCTTGATTATCCCGATTTGGAAAATTCTATCCAATTCTCTTACCAGAGATCGTGCTTCGCAAGCGTTCTATCCATCAAAACTAAAATTGCACATTCAAGAAACGAATTTGTCAAATCTTAACTGCTATATACACGCTATATAAGTAATAAGTTAATATAATCGTTCTTTACGTAATCATACAATATCATTTTATTGCAAGTGTATATTTTGATGCAAACTACCCCTGAACTGGATCCGCCAAAACGTGTCCACCACCTTACTCTAATTTTTGCTACTTCAGGCTTGTTTATCGAAAATGAATGTAGATTTTTTTAATTACTTTCATAATAATTACTTATCATTTAAAACTCAAATGTGGCTTACAGACATAATCTCACACGTGTTGAAATACGAAAGGTGTAAACAGTTACTCTGGTGTAGGCGTTTCGTAGATTATTGGCGAAATCTTAATTTATAAGTATAGATTTGCATGAACATGTATGTTCCTTTTATAAATTGACAGAAAAGCGAAAATGTTTAAATTCTGTGTGAACTATTTCATGACATAACAATGTTTATCGCACGCTCATATCATTTGATGTAGGGATTATTGCAAACAGGTAGTGAAGAAGTTCAAATGGAAATTATCTACGTTGATTTTCTGACAAATTAAGTTCATATCCCGAGGAAGGTTTGGACATAACAAGATTTAATAACATGACGAACCAAGTTCATATCCCGATAAACTTAAGTTGCTGTTTATTTCTTTGAAAATTAAATGTAAAGTTCAGCGAACTACTACCTTTTTCCATGCGCTAACTATTGTGACGTTGACAAGTAATGTAAACTAATGAGTCATAAAACCAGATTGAAATTTTGCTTAACGTAAAAATATATAAAATGATATTTCCCGTCAGAAAAGTGTTTAGATATCAATGAAACAAAAATTCCAAACAACATTTGTGTTTTCCATAATAAATGGTAGTACATTTCTATAATATAAACTTTTTTTATATTGGTTTTTGTTTTCTATTTAGTTGTATGAAATCATTCTTGGAAGAGTGCAAGAGAGTTCTTACGTCAAAAGTACAGTGCGTTAGACAGAGCAAAGAGGAACATCTTTCCATGTTAACTGATTTCGAACAAAAACTGCTTCAACTAGAAGAAAAAAGGAAAGAGGTGAATAAAAATTTAATGTTAAAAAGTTGGTTATTTAGTATTAGCTTACTTTCTTTGGCTTACTTTCTTTTTAAATTATTCAGAAAAAAGAGGTCTAGGGAACTGAATTTCCAAAAATAAATAAAAACTATTTCCTTTGATTTATTCCGAGTTTCACAGGACAAATGACCATCGTTAAGCTCTTCTTTACGATAGTTTACAGTTGATAAAGGTAGCGTAAAGTCCTTTAAGAGACTAGTAAGTTATAAATGATGATTGAAGGATGCTTAAAGGTATTTAAATGGGGGCTTAAAGATGGCTAAAAGGTGCTTATAGGCATTCTAAAGACTATCTTAAGCGACCTTTAAGCCATTTTTAAGATAAAGTAATAGGTCATTAATATCCAAACATTTTAAAGCAACCTTTAATCCATTTTAATCATCACAGTTTTTATAAAATAATGAGCTTACTTTATCAACACTTTATAACAATTGAGTCAATTGTGATCATAAAATATAAATATTAACTCTCTATGTGAAGTAGTTGTTTTTAAAAAAAACCATCGCCGTGCGTCTGAACAAATCCACACTTTATAAACCTCTTCGAGGTATCGAACCCGGGACCTTTAGTGAACTAGCATCAGCTCATTTTCAGTGCGCTACGGTAGCTCAAATTTAATCGAGTCAATAGATCCTATACACCATTGGCTATTGAATCAATGTAATGCAGTGCAGGGTTCTCAGTGAGGTATAGGGTAGGTGAATAAAGAAAAGAAAGAAGAAAATGAAATGTAGGTGCACTGATGAGGGCCGAAGGCTCAAACCGAGGGACAACAGCCCTGTGGGTGGGTGGGTGTGTGGGTGGGGGTGAGTTTGAAAGGGGAGACTAGCCTCCCCCCTTTCGGCAAAAGGAGGAACCGGGATCTTCCCCCTTAAATATAATATGGAAGTATTATCTGGGGGCTCTGTAGATCTAAACATAATTTAACTAGTTTTACTTGTTCTCAAGATGACATTTTTAGCAGCCCATTTTGTCAATAATATATATATATATATATATATATATATATATATATATATATATATATATATATATATATATATATATAATAAAGATGGTTTAAAAGAATTTTTGTTACATTTGTGTAGCAGTTGTACAAATGCCCAGCCTACAGCTTTTTTAAAGTAGATACATAACATGTATAATAAAAATTACGTAGAAAAGTAAATGATACCCACTGGTTACAATCTGATATGAAAAAATATGATACATATTCATAAACTGACTAATGAATCTTCTTTATTTTGTAAACAGTAATGAAACCACTTCAATCATATGCGGCATAATATATATACATATTCTATCTCTATTTGAAGTTCCAAACGCTCACATATATTTTCTGCATGCTCAATTTCTGCTTCATCTTCTAAGTTAGTGGCAGCTTCTTCAACATACTTTTAAACTGTTGTTGTAACACAGTTTCTTGCACTGATTTTTCCTTGTGTAGTTTTCTCCTGTTTAGGCTTATAGCCAGTAGGAAACATATTTTTAAATAAGTTCATTGCATGCATCAATTTCTGGGCCATTGATTGATGGATGTATCAATGCATTTAACATGCCCCCATTTAATTTTTTTCTCTTCTTTGTTTCTTGTAATTTTTATAACACTTTTTCATGCTTCAATGGATAGATATTCCAACCTCTACTATCTATTTTCACTGTGGAAACGTTTCCTCTGAGAAAACCTTTACATTTTTTGAAATGTATTTAAATACAAAAATGACACCTGAGCGGGAAAAATCTTGTTTTTGTTTTTTTCCCATAAAATGATTATTTAGAAGCCACTGTGATTCCAGCTGTTTGTTTTCATTTTTTCAGGTAAAAAATTGTCGGCTAAAGTATTTATTTCATAATTTCCATAATTTTTAAGTGTTTTATCAGATTTACCTGGTATTGATGATTAGTCAATTATGCCATATACTTCAGTCGCTGAAGGACTGCTGCCAAAGCTACTTTTGATGTTGTCCAGAGTGACGTTATGTATGTCATCAACAACTTGCTCTATTGGTTTTCAATTGGTGTTTTATCTGACGTTACAGCCTTAAGTTCTACTTCTGCCTTTTGATAAGCAGCCTCATCATTACGAAGTGAAACTGCCCAGCTTAAAAAAAAACCTTTGCAAAGGACGTTTAGAATTGGCAAACTTTCATTATTAATTGTCGGGATTAGCAAAAATTTTAACGTCACTCACTTTCTTTAGGAGTCTAATTGTATTTTGGTTATCTAGTTGTTTTAAAGTAAGTAAAAATGCCTCAAAGTCATGCAAAGCAGCACTTACAGATGAACCAAAGCTGAGACATATAGTTTGATATGCCTTCTTAAGCCTTCTAGATACTTTTTTGACGTTTCCTTTTAGGGTGTAGATAAATTTTAATGGAAACTTCAAAATAATGCTATTTTTAGGGTTTTGAAAGTATTACCATGATTGTATTAACAATTTTTCGGCATATTTTATACATTCAACACTGTTACATGAATCGTTGCATATAAGCGCAAGTCTGCAGCAAACACAGTAAATTTTAATAAGTTTATTACTGTACTCCCTCGACTCAGCTGTAACACCAATGTTGCGACCAACCATCACCCTTGCTCCATCAGTTGATAATCCATACATCTTCGCAATATCAAGTCCTGATTGCTCAATATCAGTTTTAATTAGAACCCCACTTTGCGGACGCCCTATAGCGATTAGTACGTCCGTCCGTCTGAGATCTCTTGTCCGGAGTATATCTTCTCTCCCCTTAGCCCAATCTGACTTATACTTCACCAAAATAATTCTTTTGACTAAAGGGTGAGCAGTGACCTTCAACCATGATTCTAGGTCAAAACTGAAGGTCATAGCTGAATTGTTTGAAAATTCCTTGTCCGGAACATATCGTCTCTCCCCTTGCTCCAATCTGGCTCAAACTTCACGCAAAGAGTGCCTATGGTTAAAGGCTGTGCAGTGACCTTGGATGAAGTTTGTAGGTCAAGGATCATATTGGATTGCGTAAAAATTGGGGTTTATTTTTAGAGTATATATACTCTCCACTTATGCAGGTATGTAAAGGCTTCCCGATCGATTTTACAGCGATTTGTAGAGGGTCATTTGTCTGTTCTCCATACGATATGACGCCATAATTAACTTTGACGTTACAATCTGCATTCCTGTCGATGGTTCTCAGGGAATGAATCTTAACACTTAAAGTGAATTCTACCAACACAGTAAAAAAACCGCATGTTTCCTTTACATAGTTTCTGTCATTAATGCAATACCTACAAAATTCATTCTTATGGATAACCAGTATTAATAAATCAGCAGTTTTAAAGCTTCATTTAAATAAATGACTCTACAATGTATAGTAGAGGTTTTGAGACTCTCCCTGTTGCGTGTTAACAACTGAATGAGGAAAATTTAAAGCATGTATAAACCAGCTTGGCGCAGGTGAAAGATCAATACAATTTAAGAATAGTTTACCTAAAATTGGTAGAGAATATAAGTACCCATGTTAATCGTGCTTGGGAAACCTACGGATTTACTCAAATTTTTTGTAAATCGCTTTTGATTATTAAAAATGTTTAAATGATTTTGTGGAATGTTTTAGCAATATTTTTGATAAACAAACTTTTTTTAAGCCCAAACAAGAACTTCAAAGTATATCACATAACAATGAAGTTTTCTTTAAAATACCTATGATTAAATATGATTAATCACCTGCGCCGATACAATTAAATTAGACCATTTGCAATGTTATGATTCGTCCGTCACGTGATTACGAAGTATATATGGCGTCAAAAATTCATAAAATATAATTTATAACGTGTACTTAAGATTTTGAGAAATACTCCCGGTAAAAGTATTTTTGCGATGATTTGAGTAATATCATTTTCCAGCAGTATTTTAGCTCAGGGACGCCTTAACATTTGGCTCATACTTCATATAAAAAGAGCTTTTGAGTAAAGGGTTGGCAGTGACCTACAACCAAGTTTTAAAGTAAAATGTGAAGGTCAAAGCAGAACTAAATGAAAGATCCTTATCCGGAGCATATCTTTTCTCCGTTAATCCCAATCTGGCTCATACTTCACACACAGAGTGCATACGATCAAAGGGTGTGCAGTGACTTTGAATGATGTTTCTCGGCCAAGTGTTAAGGTAATTTTGAATCACGTATAATTCTCTTTTTAGAGCATATATATAAACTCTCACTCGGCCTTATCTGGCTGTGTACTTCACACAAACAAAAAATGGTGTGCATTGACTTTATAATTTAAACCAAATCAATGTGAAGATCATAGAAGATCTCTTTAAATCCGTTTTAGACCTTAGATTGTTTCCCAGTGACTTAATGTTTGCTCAGGTTGAACCAAAATGCTTGTATGTAATAGTTAATGGGACTAAATGAACAGGTTTTTTTATGCCAGATACAAAATTAAGCGGGCCCTTTAAGATGTTACAATCTCAATGTCATCGGATACGAATTTTGCACTTTTTCTGCCAATTACCTTGACCTTGCAAAAATGACCTTAGGTCAAGGTCATGACACACCCTTAGGTCAAAAGCAATCTTTCTGTGAAGTAAGAACTTCCAATAATTCTCCATAAGAAAGATATGGACCGGACTTACATTTTGCACTTTCTCTGCCCTTGACCTTGCTCGAATGACCTTGGGTCAAGGTCATGACACACCCATAGGTCATAAGCAATCTTTGTGTGAAGTAAGAACTTCAAATAATTCTTTATAAGAAAGATATGGACCGGACACGAATTTTGTATTTTTTCTGCGTGAAGTAAGAACTTCCAATGTATCTCCATAAGAAAGATATGGACCGGACGCGATTGCACAGACAGACGGACGGACAGACGGACAAGGTGATTCCTATATACCCCCCCTCCAAACTTCGTTTGGGGGGGGGGGGGTTTAACTATATTTATACAAATTTAGTCTTATAGGGTGAAGTTAAGCTCATTTTGTCAACAAGACTACCACTGTGATGTAAATGATTTCATTGCCATCATTGTTATTGCTGCTACATGTACACGCAGATAAAAAAAAAAGTGTTACAAAAAAAGTTATCATATTTTCTTTATTCAATCACCTAAAGCTGGTTATATTATCAAAGTAGAAGGTTCTGTTACAAGACGTTAATCTACGATCGTTTTGGTTGTCAATAGTATCATCACCTTATTGACTTCCATTTGTATCGCTGTCGTCATTGTTGTGTCTACATGCAGATTAAAATAAAAGAAACTAGAGGTACTGTGAACAAGCTTACAATTGAAACCCCCGCTAAGAAAAAATCATAACGCGTGTTTTTTTGCTATTATAGAAAATATTGGATGAATCTATTTCACTGTCCATTTTCTATCAATAACAACTGCTTTATTTTTGAAAACTGTTAATTTTTAGCTTCTAATATTTCCATTAATACAAGACATGACACAGACAGAATTTAGATTTTTTGAAACAATGACCTTGAACTTTCTATATTTGACCTTGGGTCAAGGTCATGACACACCTTTAGGTCATAAGCAATCCTTGTGTGAAGTAAGAACTTCCAATGTTTCCCCATAAGAAAGATATGGACCGGACACGAATTTTGCATTTTTTGTGCCAGTGACCTTGACCTTGCCCAAATGACCTTGGGTCAAGGTCATGACACATCCTTAGGTCAAAGGCAATCTTTGTGTAAAGTAAGAACTTCCAATGTTTCTCCATAAGAAAGATATGGACCGGACACGAATTTTGCACTTTTTCTGCCAGTGACCTTGACCTTGCCCGAATGACCTTGGTTCAAGGTCATGACACATCCTTAGGTCAAAGGCAATCTTAGTGTAAAGTAAGAACTTCCAATGTTTCTCCATAAGAAAGATATGGACCGGACACGAATTTTGCACTTTTTCTGCCAGTGACCTTGACCTTGCCCGAATGACCTTGGGTCAAGGTCATGACACACTCTTAGGTCATAAGCAATCTTAGTGTAAAGTAAGAACTTCCAATGTTTCTCCATAAGAAAGATATGGGCCGGACACGATTGCACAGACAGACGGACAGACAGACAGACGGACGGACGGACAAAGTGATTCCTATATACCCCCCCAAAAACTTTGTTTGCGGGAGGTTAAAAAATATATGATTGGGATTAAAACAAAAACACTTTAGTGTATAAGATATCAACGTATGAAATTGAAAAATGTCTGAGAAACCTTTTTTTCCTACACCAAATGCATGTTTAATTAATATACCAGGAACTGTTAAATTACAGAAGTTAAAAACTAAGTTAAAAACTAAGTTATGTATAATTTAAAGAAGAAGTTTCGAGAATCCAGATTAAACAGCAACACCACCAGAAGCTTTACAAAGCATGTAGACAAAACATATATTTTACAAGAAGCTAGAAGTGTATACATATAATTTAAGACAGTGTCTAGTTGTGTGCACAAAATATATATTCCTATATACCCCCCCAAAAACTTTGTTTGCGGGAGGTTAAAAAATATATGATTGGGATTAAAACAAAAACACTTTAGTGTATAAGATATCAACGTATGAAATTGAAAAATGTCTGAGAAACCTTTTTTTCCTACACCAAATGCATGTTTAATTAATATACCAGGAACTGTTAAATTACAGAAGTTAAAAAGTAAGTTAAAAACTAAGTTATGTATAATTTAAAGAAGAAGTTTCGAGAATCCAGATTAAACAGCAACACCACCAGAAGCTTTACAAAGCATGTAGACAAAACATATATTTTACAAGAAGCTAGAAGTGTATACATATAATTTAAGACAGTGTCTAGTTGTGTGCACAAAATATGTACAAAAAAATCATGTGGAATTTACTCAAGCAAAACTTACCGTATTCCTAAAATTTTGTTTAAAATGTACTCTATATTTGTAAGGTCGTTACTGATAAAAACATGTCGAATTCGTAATTTAATTGTTTACTTTAATATCTTTATGTACAAAAGATTGAATGAGATGGAGTTGCGACCCTCCCCCCTCCCACACTTTTCTTTGACCATTGAAAAATTGAACTTAAAATAAGGAAAAAAACAGTGAAAATGAACTTTAAAAAGTATACCTACTTACCCCCACATGATTTTCATGATTTGGGAAAGAAACCTTCCCCCCCCCCACCCCTCCTTTTTTTGGCTTGTCAATATTTATTTTTTGGATGAATCTGCCCCCTCCCACTTTCAAAAAACGATGCTACGTGCCTGCCTTCTATGGACTTTACCGACCCCACAAATTACTGCACACAGTCAGTAACAAACTTAATCGATGAGTCGAGGACCTGCAGGTTTATATGTTAACAAATAAGATATCATATAACAATTAAATTCATTTAATTAACATAGCGCAACAATATTTAACAAATATATCAATTTTATCAATAACAATAATTTAATGAACGTTAAAATCTGAACAGTGATAAACAGTTTTTAACAATTATGTTTTGAAAAAAAACAGCCACATTTAAATTTGATTAATTGTAAGTTCATGGATTGAAACCGATAATTTCCTGAACAGGGAGGCTGGTCTATTTACAGAAATTGAGGATTGGGTACATGTAACTTCCTGACCCTCAAAATTTTTAAACAGCTTATTCATATTGATGTCGGTCAGTTCAAGATCAATATTTTGAATTTCCTGGAGAGCTAATGATGCGAGCCCAGGCAGCATAGCAGACTTGTTAAGGTCTGGCAACGGTAGCATGAAAGGCAGAATGTTCTTAGTTAAAGAGTCGCCCTTCATCATATTTTCATCATCACTGACTCTTTAGTACACACTAAAACTTCGAAACAATTTTTGTCATGTGACTGCCATCACATGTGACGGACCAAAACGGACGCACCGGTTGCTCTAATTGAATCTATTTGAATGGTTGGTATAGATTGAATCTAATTGAATGGTTGGTGTAAAGTCACAACACTCAATAATGGTGTTCAAACTCTTTACTGAATAAGATAACGTGACAAGATGCTTGCATCACAGATAACCATCTGATACAGACTGTCGCTTATGTCAATAAACAAATTATAATGCAATAACATAACATCTCCCCTTTCAAAAAATCTTTTCCATTCCTGAAAAGATTACTAATATTGAACTAAACAAACAAAAACATGTCCATTTATAAACATGTATGAATCAACCAGTTAACAGTTTATTTACAAATGAAATCCTCCAGATGTTTTGGTCGTCTCAGTGTTCGCTGTGGTCTGGGTTCTCTGTGTGGAGTGGCAGCATTTTCATGCGGGTTGGGTTTCGCAGGTGTGGTGTTTGGCGGATCGGGTTCTGAATGACTCTGTGGTGGTGCGTCATACATTGCTTCGGAATGATCAGAGACGTCACATGGCAAAGTGGTTTCTCTGGTCTTTAGAAGTTGTCTGCGATTTCTGCGGTATAGCTGATTGTCACCCGTGCGGACTACGTAAGATCTGTCTGCAAGTTTCTGGTCTACTATGGCTGGCTCCCACTGTTTCGAATCTTTCTGTACGCGAACTATTTCACCTTTGTTGACGTTGGGTAACGTTGCGGAATGACGATCGTAGTAGTACTTTTGTTTCTCCTGGCGCGCAATAAGTTGAGGTTTGCAGGATTCAACAGCTTTCGAATTCAACAAGTCAGCTGTGATTGGTAACTTTGTACGCAACTGTCTGTTCATGAGTAGCTGCGATGGTGATAGTCCTATTCCGTCAATCGGTGATGCGCGGTAGTTCATAAGACTGGTGTAGATGTCGCCTCCGGATTCGTCAGCTTTTCTGAGCAGGTTCTTGACAGTCTGAACACATCTCTCCGCCTGGCCATTCGATTGCGGGTATCTGGGACTTGAGGTGGTGTGAATGAAATCCCACTCAGTTGCGAATTTCTTGAATGCATAACTCGAAAACTGAGGTCCATTATCCGTAAATAGTTCTGTCGGAATGCCATGACGAGCAAACAGAGATTTGAAACATGTGATTGTTTGAGCACTGGTAGTTGACGACATACGGACAATTTCTGGAAATTTTGAGTAGTAGTCAACACACAGGAGGTATTCAGAGCCTTTAAACTGGAACATATCTGCAGCGACTTTTGACCATGGACGTGAGGGCATCTCCTGTGATATCAAAGGTTCCTTGCAGTTGGAATTTCTGTACTTGTTACAAACTGCACATTGTCCTATAAAGTTTTCAATGTCCTGGTTCATTTTGGGCCAAAACAACAGCTCTCGTGCTCTTGTCTGTGTTTTCACTATGCCCATGTGTGCTTCATGTAACTTATTGAGCATTTCCTTTTTCAAGCTGATTGGCACCATGAGTCGTTGGCCTTTGTATAAAAGTCCATCGATGGCAGTGATTTCATCACGGTAGTTCCAATACTGTAAGATGTTCAATGGAACACTTGATCTGTCGACTGGCCAACCAATCAAAACGGTATTTTTCAGCGTTTGTAATGTCTCATCAGCAGCAGTCGCCTCTTTGAGTTGCTGTAGTTTTGCTGGAGACACAGGAAGTTGTGCCTCAATTGAATCAACGTCGATCTCATCGTCGACTAGAATCTCAGGAGTCTCTTGCAGGTAAGATCGACTCAATGCATCTGAAATATGCATATCCTTTCCCGGTACATACACTAACTTCAGGTCATAGCGTTGTAACTTCATAAGCATTCTTTGAAGTCTAGGCGTCGCTCGATACAGTGGTTTGTTGTAGATCGCGACAAGGGGTTTATGATCCGTCTCCACGGTCACCTTTCGGCCATAAATGTAGTGATGAAACTTCTCGCATCCATATACAATAGCTAGCATTTCACGTTCAATCTGAGCGTACCTCTTCTGTGTCTCTGTTAAAGCCCTCGAACCGTATGCCACCGGATGTCCATCTTGGAGGAGGACTACGCCAAGTCCCTTGGAGCTTGCGTCACCGGAAATGGTAACAGGCTTGTGCACATCATATATACTGAGTACTGGTGTGCTTGAGACTAATTGTTTCAGTCTGTCGAAACTTTCCTGCTGAGGTGCATCCCAATGCCATTCGACGTCTTGTTGCAGGAGTGTACGAAGTGGTGCCGTCACATCAGACAAGTTCGGAATGAACTTAGCTACATATTGTACGACGCCCAAAATGCGCTTGACTCCTGACACGTCCTTTGGTGCTGGCATGTCTACTATCGCTCGTACTTTCTCAGGGTCTACCTTAATACCACTGTTCGTAATCAAATGTCCGACATACCTCACTTCGGGTACACGGAACTCCACTTTGCTTTTGTTCAACTTAAAGTTCATTTCGCGACATCTTTGTAGCATCTGTTGTACCTGGGAATCGTGTTCAGCAATGGTCTCTCCCCATACTAGGATGTCGTCTACTATGCACTCTACGCCCTTTATGTCCGAAAACATCTCTTGAACTTGTTTAGAAAACACTTCTGGTGCAGAGCTTACTCCAAATGGTAAACGCAAGTATCTGTACCGACCAAATGGGGTATTGAATGTCAACAGCTTTGAACTGGGTTCATCAAGTTTAATGTGCCAAAATCCATGGGTTGCGTCGAACTTCGAAAACACTTTGGCTTGCGGAAGGTTTTCAATCACTTCGTCGACTGTTTTTAAGTGGTAATGCTCTCTCTTAATTGCACGATTCAAGTCCTTTGGATCAATGCAAAGTCTTATCTTGTTGGGTTTACGGACTGTAACTAGACTGTGTACCCAATCGGTGGGCTCGTCTTGTCTCGCGATAACTCCTAACTGTTCCATTCTCTGAAGTTCCGTTTTCACTTTATCACGGAGTGCTACAGGGACCTTCCTTGGTGGATGAATGACTGGAGTAACGGTGTCGTCAATGTTGATGTGGTGCTTTCCAGGAAGTTCACCCAGTCCCTTGAAAACATCTTCATATGATTTCAGTAGGTTTTCCTTTGACAAGTCCTTGCTCACAGAGTGTACGCGCACAATAGATCCAATTTCTGTGCAGGCATTCTTTCCCAGAATCGCTTGAGTATTCGCATCCACTATGAAAAATGACAAGTCATACTTTTCACCTCGCACAGAACACTTCAAAGTCTTGATACCCTTCGGTGTAATTTCAGTTCCGCCATATGTAACCAACTTGACGCTTGTCTTTGTGAGGTGTTGGTCATGCAACTTTAACTTGTCAAAGACATGTTTCGGAATAATGTTAGCTTGGGCACCTGTGTCCAACTTGAAGTCTATATGGTGGTCATTAATGGTCAAGGTTTCAATCCAATCACTCTGGTCTTGATTCACTGTGTTAATCTGTACGGTTCCAATGAAAAGTTCTGTATCCTCGTACGAGTCTTCATCGTCTGGTACTCCAACAGCGTGAATTTTCTTTGAATTGTACGATGGTTCTGTCAAACAGTATTTCGCAAAATGATTCTTATTATGACAACGATGACACGTTTTCCCAAATGCAGGACATGAATCTTTCATGTGTCTTCTTCCACAATTACGACATGACCTCCCATCAGTACTGTCAGGCCTTTGATTTCCAGTTCTTTGTTTTGCATGTTTTGTATATTTACTATAATTTTGCGAGCTGACCTTTCGTCCACTTTTAGACTGACTTATCGCCGCTACTGTTTGTTCTTCACTACCTTTCAGGGACTTTAACTGTTTTGTACTCATTTCCTGAGCCCTACACACATCGATAGCTTTCGCCAATGTCAAATCCGATTCTCTGAGTAAACGTGCACGACACGCTTCATCATGGATTCCACACACTATTCTATCTCTGATTAGTCCGTCAGATAAATTTCCAAATTCACACGGCTGCGCTTTGGTTTTCAAATCCGTCACGTAATTGTCTATGGGTTCATCCGGACCCTGGTTCCGCGTGAAAAACACATGTCTTATGTATGTTAAGTTCTTACGTGGCTCACAGTATTCTTTGAATCTAGTTTTCAAAACATCAATCTTATCAGCATCGTCGGCTGAGATCCCGAAAGTGTTATACACTCGGCGTGCTTCAATGCCGGCCACGTGCAAAAATGTAGCTACCTGTATTTTCTCGTCCTTCTCTCCGATTCCTGTAGCCGTAAGATATATATCGAAGCCTTGGATCCACTCCTTCCAATTTTCTGCAAGATTTCCTTCCATCGATAAATGGCCTGGAGGCTTCAGTTGCTCCATAATCCTTGCAGCTTCGAACTTCTGACACCATGTAAAGTCACAACACTCAATAATGGTGTTCAAACTCTTTACTGAATAAGATCACGTGACAAGATGCTTGCATCACAGATAACCATCTGATACAGACTGTCGCTTATGTCAATAAACAAATTATAATGCAATAACATAACAGTTGGTATAGATTTTAGAAAGACCAGCTGCTTTGCTAATTCGGCTTAGAAATATAGTTTTTTTTCACCAACCCGTGCGTTATAAAACCAAACACTGTCTGAGTCAACAAACGATTCTAGGGGTCGTTGCCATAATCTGAAAAAGAAAATGCAAAAGATTCGACGTGTTAATTTGACAGGCTGAATTTGCATTCCTTTTAAAAAAGTTCAAAAATAGACGATATCCAGTATAAAGTCACAAAATGATCCTATCTACTGTACTTTTTTTCGCCATATCTAGACTTTCACGCAGTTATGTACAATCAATTGTACATAGCTGCTTGAAGAGCCAGGAGTGGCTAATACGTTTGCATAAATATCGCTTTAGCGAAAAAATGACTGGAAGGTGCTTTAAATCGTGTGTCTTTTAAGATCCTTTAAGCCACATTTAATGGCTTGCTTAAATATGGTTTTCTGCCTTGTGCGGTAAGATATGGTTCATTATGTACATGTACTGTTTACATTAATGCGATATGTCTCGTTTAATGTGCAGCTAGTTTTTACCCGGGTTTTCCAACGGAAAAATCCAGTTATTAAAATGGTGAAAATGGCGGGCGGGCGGCTGCCAAAAGGGTACCCTCATTGAACGGATAACTTCTCCTACAGTTTTCAAGATAGAAAATTGTTCTTTTGCAGATCAATTGTACATATATTCCACAATATAGAGGTGTGCATATTGCTAAGATTTTGATTTCTGATTATTTATCAAAAAATACCAGCTTTAGAACTTAGTCATTTTTTTGCAAAATATTGCATGTAGAATACCCTCATTGTACGGATAACTTTTCCTACAGTTTTTAAGACAGGAAATTGTTCTTTTGCAGATTAATTGTACATATATAAGAGGTGTGCATATTGCTAGGATTTTGATTTCTGATAATTTAAGAAAAAATATTAACTTTTGAACTTAATCAATTTTTGGCAAATTATTGTTTTAGGGTACTCCATTTCACTGGATACGAATTGACATGGATTATGGATATAGTTCATATAAAAGCAACCCCGGTTTGCTGTCACATTGACAGTTTTTCACTTGTTAATCGTTGCATCATTTAAAAAAAAATATGTTATTATTTTGCAGGCAGATTCCAACTCACAGCAAAACATTGATTTATTTTTGACAGTAGCTACAAGAGAATTCCACGACTTCATACACAAAGAGGCATTTAAAAATGACATGTTACATGAAATGCATATTGCAAATGTTCAAAAGAGAAAAACAGGCAAAGAACTAGATTTGCGAATTCTAGAAGCAACTAAAACTTGGCAAGAGGAAAATATCGAGAAAATATTGAAAGAAACCATATTTGAAAATCTTGTAGAGAAATTTTCAAACATTGAAAGTGATTTGCATTCATTAAAAGAAAAAATGACGGGTTTCCGCATCCGCTTTAACTTAAAGGACATGGTTGCTTCTGCCCTGGTTACATCTTTTACGTCTATGGGAACTTGTGTTGTTGGGACGCTATTGGTCGACCGTTTACCAGTGGCTGAAAGAACGAAAGATGTCCTTGTTCTTTCGAGTTTCTTAGCTGGATTAGTAATTCCAAATTTGATGTCAGACGATATTAAAACTGTTCGTGAAAATACATTCAAATCAAAAATTGGCGATTTTACAGAAGACAATATAAAGAAAGATTTCAGGCAAAGATATGCAAAATCAGTTGAACTCATTATTTCATCTTTGATTGAAGAAATTAAATCTGAAATAGAAAATCTTAACAAAAATGTTATGAAAATGAGAAAAGAACGTGATCAGTACAGATCTGAAGAAAATACTTTAAAATCATTGCTGTCTATAGTGATCTTGAATATCGACTGTTTAGTGGATTTGGAAAAGAAAGTTCATAATGCATGAAGTATATTTTTTATGGTTCAATGTAATGCAAATTCATTATATATATATATTTTTTTTTTCATATACTCCTACGTATGTAGAATTTTACTATGAGGGTAAAAAAAAATACGAATACTTTTGCCATAGCTATGTTACTTAACGTCACATTATTATTAAACTTAGTAGACATAATTTAACATTAGTTTCAAACATTTTGAAAATCCAAAACAAAAATATATTTTTATTTATTTTTAAGAATTATTTGGAATCTAATTCTGCAAAAATGAAGTCACGTCGTACGGTCAAAATTTGTGTAATGTCAACAATAAACCAGATTATGTTCAGGTAATATATCTGTAAATTAGGCTTAAAACCAAATAATAATAAAAGCTCAGATTAGAATTGTCATGATATTCTATGTACAAATAACGATGGAATACATTGTTTTGTTAAACAGATATCAATTACTATAGACAAATAGTCCAATTTAAAATTGACTACAACATTGATGTCACCGAACGTTTAAACAGTATGGATGTTACTCGGGAAAAAGCCTGTGAAAATGCTCAAAGGTGGGGGACAAAATTAGTCAAAAATTATTTGCACGTTTGAGTTTAACTGTATTACATTTTTAGGGGTTGGTGGTATTTGTATTTTGAACGCCAAAAGAACGAAAGAGAGTAGAATATCTGTAAATATTTGGTCAAAGGAATAAACAACATCATCTGACGTTCAGGTTTTTTTTTACAGTAATCGAAGAGACATGCGCTAAAAAATGAAAACTTCGAGGAACTAACATATGATTCTCATGTAAAATTAGATGTCAAGTGATATAGCGTCGATTTAAATTGTATGGTGGAAAGTACAAAAGACTCATGATGATATAAAGATTGTGTATTTCTATTATCGGTCCGTGCGTCATCTTGACGTCATGTTTTCAAAGTTACCGTGCGCCGTAGTGACGAAACATGTTGTTTTTAAAATCGTTTAACAAAAATACCATTTTCATCAAATGGAATTAAACTTCGTATACCAATAGAATAAGTGGTGGTGCATAAATTTATTTGTTAGCTATGACTAATATGTAAATAATATGAGAGACGGACACATTGTCTTCGTATTTTTTGATTGACCCTGTCAATTAGTATATATATGGATAATATATATTTATATCATATGTGTGGTGTGTACTACCCGTGTGATAAACCTTTGCTTTATCAAACGAGTGATGCTTTATCAAATACGTCCTGTCCGAAGTATTTTTGAAACAGTCCCTCGCTTCAACGCTTCAGTGACCTATTTCAAAGATTTGCTAGTACTTTCAACGTAACTATGTCTGCTACCAAAATTTTATATAACATTTTTACAAATATTCCAATTACAAATATGAAGGAAACACATAACTGTGTTAAATAGGCGTTGGAACCGGGGAATGGGGGGTTATACATTACCGTAACCAAAGAGTTTGTTTCGCTTGTCAAGGGTTTGGTTAAGTTTAGCCCCTTACCTCTAGCTTTCAATTTGCTTCAGACGCCACTGTGTAGTTTACAAAACTGCGAATCACGTTAGCTATCAAGGAGTTCATCCTGACAATGCAATGAAAACAGAACGCTTTGGTTGTGTTTATATAAAATAACTTACCAAAATAATGTTTCTCAAGATTTTTATTCCACCACCAGTAAGCATACTTATTCAATATTTACAAATCATTAGGCTAGTGTTTGTTTTATAAAACATCAACAACTGTTTCTCGTTCGAGTCAATTTAAACTAATGAGCATTCGCAACTTTGTGTAACGTTATGTCAACAAACTTAAAAAAAAATTCAAGTCATCTGATCAGTATTTCCATTGTATCAAGTGATAAAACTCTAAGAAAAATTATTTAGAGCTAAAAAAAGATTTGAAGGTTTCTTTCAGTGAAACTTTACATTAAAACAGTTAGATTTATCTCCGAAATGGCGTGCTATCTTGTATTGCGCAAGGTCACAATAACCGCTTAACACAACGTTTCATCATCGTTTTTACAATACCGATCAGACCCAAACTAACACCAGAGTAAACCCCAGGTAAACTCTGGGTTTACTTTCTGGGTTTACTCTGGGTCTACTTTCTGAGAATTTGCGTCCACTCGGGGTTTACTTTGGGTTTACTCGGGGTTTAGTTTTTAGGTCCACTCTGACCCGTCTTTTATCTTACCGCCTGTAAGCTCCGCCCCCTGTATATTCGAAATACACACGTCCTGTACATTGTAATTCTGTCATTTTTCAGTTGCAATCGTAGAGTGAACCGACATATTTTAATTACCGACAAAATGGATGACGTAAGTCGTATTACTCGAATTTCACCGTACATACGACGAAGGATTGTTAGTGAAAATAGATTTAACAATTCTAAAATCCATGAAACAATTATGAAAGAGTACAATGTGCGAGTTTCCCGGCCAGGCATATCCTTACTTTTGAAGAGGTACAGGACAAACGGCGGGCAGCATATTGAAGATCAGAATCGTCCAAATGGTCAGGATCCCCGGTCGAAATTGACAGAAGAACATTTACGTTTTATAGACAATGTGATGACAAATGATCGTGAGAGGTCTGCATCAGAGGTGTCTCGTTTAGTTCGAGGACGGTTTGGTATCACCTTTAGTGAGAGTACAGTTAAAAGAGCGCGGCAGAAAACGGGATGGGAAAGACGCACAGTGAAGTACTGCCAACTGGTCAGAGTCGCTAATAGACCAAAGAGACTGGACTTTGCTCTTCAGTGTATTACCAATCATGAACAATTTGTGGACGTCATTTTTACTGACGATACAACAGTGAAGATCCAAAATTCCACCGGCTTTTCCTTCTGGAAGGATGGAGAAGAGATCGCCGAGCGCCCTAAACCTAAACATCCCTATCAGATCTGTTGATTATCACCCAGGACGTGCATGTATATACATGTATATAATAAATATACATGCACAAGTACTTATTATACCCCCGCTCCGAAGGAGAGGGGGTATACTGTTTTACCCTTGTGTGTCTGTCTGTCTGTCCGTCCGTCTGTCTGTCCGTCCGTAACAAAAATTTCTGTCGCATTTATCTCAGCAACTATTTATCGCAGATGCTTGAAATTTTTACACAGTGTTTGTTAAGGCATGCCATATCGTGGGATATATGTTTGTACCAATCGGACGTCAACTTCCTGTTAAATGACGACTTTGCTTATTTTTTAACTAAAATTTTCAAACAAATTTTCGTCAAAGATTTCTCAGCTACTATCTATCGCAGATGCTTGAAATTTTTACACAATATTTGTATAGGCATGCCATATTGTGGGATATATTTTTGTACCAATCAGACGTCAACTTCCTTTTGAATGACGACTTTGTTTATTTTTAGCAAAACTTTTCAAACAAATTGTTGTCAAAGAATTCTCAGCAACTGTTTATCGCAGATGCTTGAAATTTTAACACAGTATTTGTATAAGCATGCTATATCGTGGGATATATTTTTGTACCAATTGGACGTCAACTTCCTGTTAAATGAGTACTTTGTTTATTTTTAGCCAAAATTTTCAAACAAATTTCCGTCAAAGATTTCTCAGCAACTATTTATCGCAGATGCTTGAAATTTTAACACACTATTTGTTTTGGCATGCCATATTGTGGGATATATTTTTGTACCAATCAGATGTCAACTTCCTGTTAAATGACGACTTTGTTTATTTTTAGCAAAAATTTTCAAACAAATTTTTGTCAAAGAATTCTCAGCAACTGCTTATTGCAGATGCTTGAAATTTTTACACAGTATTTGTATAAGCATGCTATATCGTGGGATGTATTTTTGTACCAATTAGACGTCAACTTCCTGTGTAATGAGTACTGTATAATGATGAGATAATAATTAAATCAGTAGAAATTCATGTAAAAAGTTTCATCCAAAAATCTAGGGCAGGACAAATTAGACCCGGCCTCGTTAAGCTGTTTGATTGTTCAAATTCAGAGATGTATGATTTGATCTTGTTATATATTAAAATCACACATTTAATTTCATCAAATTGACGATTAAATTATTTGACCAATACTTTCTTAATGGAAATTATTTCATCCAAATCAAATAAAAGTTTTATTATTAAGAAATAATTATCATATTGAGATAATTTCATTAATTTCATATTTTACAAACTGCAGCAGAAGATGCTGCGGTGGCCTATGAGGGAGTGATTGAATCATTGAATTCACGTGTGTCTACCACAGTGAAGGCATATTTTAACTTAATTTTAATAATATAGAGACAAGTTTTAAAGGGACTTGGACACGATTTTTGCAAATTTTCAAGTTTTCTTTCTAATGCCTAAAATAGTTTAAACTAATCTAAATGAAATAGTAAACCCAAAGATTTCAGTCAAATTCAATGTCGTAAGGATGTACACCGAGCCTGAATAGTTCGTAATGTAAACAAGACTCGAGTCTTATGGCTTGTTTACATTTCGATGACGAATATATCACGTGACTAATCAATCATGGCGCCGAAGCTAACACCTTCGACGAAGAAAAAAAGAAAACTAGAAAGAATGCGACGGTACCATAGCCAAAATGTTAACATCGGAGATGTAGTATAACAGTGGAATGATATTAAGTGGGAATTGAAGATCGTCAGCGATAGGACTTTTGCAGATTTTCTTATACAACTCAGCTATGTTAAGGGCGTCCTTAAAAAAATAGCGATATTTATCACATGAAATGTTAGCCTTTGAACAATCTTGGTATTCTACTCCAAAAAATTGTTAAACAAAGTGATATTTTATCGATTATAGAAATTTAATATTTGTTATCGCATGAGCAATTTTTGAGTCTCTTGGGAATACCCTGTCACGTGATACTGCTAAAAATAGATGAACCAGGAATAATACGAAAAAATGCAAAGTGCAAGGGCATAACATAAACAAATATAGTCATTTCTGTTTCTAACTTGTAAAATGAACCTTCAAAATTTCGAAAAGTGCTGGGAGCTTAAAATATTAAAGTAAGAACAGTTATTAAATTCAATGTAAACAGTGTATGAACAGCAATTTACAGGGATTTCCCGCAATTAACGCTTATTTAAATGAAATGCGTAGCGATTTCATACAGCTCCCAGCACTTTTTGATATAATGGGGATACAATGGTAAGACATGGAAATTTTCAATATATTTGATCAAGTGTATGCCCTTGCACTACTGCATGTTATCTGACCAATTTCACTTTCAGCGTCATTTGCGTGAAATTCAAACGCAACACCGACTAAGATCATGATTTTAATTTTCATTCTTTAAATAATTAAACGCTGTGAATTTCACAAAAATAATGATAAATGTTGTTTCTGTTCACACTAATCATCATTACAAAATTGTTGAAACAGGAAAAAAATAATTTCACCAGTTGCCTTTATGGGGGGGGGGGGGGTGTAAGTGTTGAGTTTGTAATTTACACATTTATGTTTCATAATAATTTATGTTACTATGCTGGTGAATAAATTCTTTTATTTATTGTATAACAGGTTTACTTGTAATTATAATTTATATTTAAGTACTAATTAAAGAAAGCAAGAAGAAACAATGTATCAATATTATCAAGAATTTATTTTAATAATCAACTTTACAAATACTATAGAGATTGCTTTTCTGTGACAAATTGTTCAACAAGACTGGTGTTTTCTGATGTTTAGTATTTTTCAGTCATAATGTGGAATTTATGGAAATTGACAATTCTTCTTGCACCCTACATGTTCTTCTCTTCTGTCTTTTTGATATTACCTGAATACCTGAAATGATGAATATATATCAATTTCAAATTTCGTTTCAATAGATATCAATGCAAATTATTATAATAGGTTACATTAGTATCATTATCAATATGATATTAAAAAAAAAACAAACTATACATGAAGTTGAAGTTAGTGAGTATAAGACATATTTATATAGTACCTACTTTTTGTCAACATCCCAACAAGTGTTTTCTGTGGACCATCTACTGCCTAAGTAACCCTGAAAATGAATAATGTGTCATACTTAGCAGGCTATTGTGTTTTTAGATAACATGAAAATGAAACATTACTCTATTATTGGGCATATTAATGGCGGTTTCAATTTCAGTGACATTACAACAGGCATAATCAAATGTTTATTCTTTAAAATGTGTGGAAATTATGTTTGAACACACTTTAATTTTGTCTTATTTAATAAATAAAATTAAATAGATCTTCATAAAAGAAGGCTGAATAAAATAACACATTTCGATTTACTTAAACAACATTACAATCTTGTCTATAATCATTCCAGATCCTCACAGTAATCTTTGTAGTGCTAGCACATACAGTGTTTGGCCATGGACTTTTTATTGTGTACTTTGAACATGGAGGAAATGCGATCTAATATTATCGCGATATGAGACCAGTAAAAAGCTACAATGAACCTCAATGCTCTTTATGATCAAAACTAGCGAAACGCAGAACAATTACTTTGCCTGACTGAGTCACCAAACTAATGTTTGAACACAATATTACATGATAAACAAATGTAAACAAGTAAACAAAATCGACGCCGAGGAATTTCACTTCGTTTCCGTTCCATTCAACAATATAAAATAATATAAAACAATATCTAGGGGAAGTACAGATAAATCCTACCTTGTTCAGTTGAATCCTATGCCAATTTCTGTCCACGCTGGTTGTAAACGAGTTAAATTCCGAGATATATCACTGAATTCCACATGTTTATTCTGATCACAGCTGCAAGCGCCGATGTGACGTAGTCAGTCTCGACACGTCATCAGACGACTTAGGAATTTCATGATTTCGCGAGATATAAAAAATAGTTTATGATTTTATTTCAGTACACCTTTCTTGAACCATTCAAACCCAATAATTAATCATATTCATTTTGGTAGATGTTTGTTAATTACCGAAATACCCATATCTCGTAAAATCTCATGAATAAGGGGCGGGGCTTATGCAAATTTTTCTAATTCACACGTGGTAGAATACACCGATCCATTTTGCATCGATAAGCTCCGCCCCCCTTAGTTACGTCATAGCGACGCTTCCGGGTCGGACATTCTAAAGTAAACATGGCGGGCGAAATAAACTTAACATCATTTCTCTCGATTATTTCAAGAATACATCAATTTCCAAGAGAGCGAAAGAAAGAGGTTATAATTATTTCATGAATAGTTATGTACATGCGTTAAAATTGTACAAGTCCAGTGATGAATCAATAGATATCGCCGCCAAATGTTTTCGATCTATGCGTAAAAGTGAAGCTCCCCACAAAATAAACATGACAATTACGATCGCAACTTCAAGTATCACAGAGAGTCATTGCTCATGCAAAGCTGGGTATGTACTTATATCGAAAGATTATGATGTTTATTTAAAAAAAAAACCCATCGTAACATATTCCACATACGTGTTTAAAAATATTCTTTTCAGAGTAAGCGGTACTTGTTCCCATTCAATTGGTATGCTATACACTTTAATTCACTACAAAAATCTTGGCATGACTGAAGTTCCTTCAGCACTTGCCTGCACTAGTATGCCACAGCAGTGGCATAAACCACGGGGGTCCAAAATCAGCCCAGAACCACTTTCTGCAATGGTGTTTTCTAAACCTAAACAGACCCCAAGAAAAAAGAGGCCTATCCATAGCATTATGCCAAAGATGAGGTACTGACAAATTATTGTAAGGTTTTTATAATAAAGTCTTCATGAGACATGTTACGTTTGAATAATATAAATCTAAACTAGAATATATGAACTCACCGCATATAAATTAATTAAGAATACCAGATATTGGTGCTATGGAGGTGAAAAAGCTAAAGACAGATTCCGTAGCTGTGGGAACACCACTATCCTACCTCCTTCAGGAGGAGGTTCAGCTGATTGAGACAACACTAGGTGGTGTACAGATGGGGTCAATGCTTCCATATCAGGTATAAGACACAGAAATGTTTGCATGCATGTACTAAATTAAATAAAAACAAGAACATTCATTTTCAAAACTTTACTAAAGTATCTTGGAAATTTGTCAACATCGCAGCTACAAACCAATGTGCATTAATACAATTAAACATGCTCACAGGAATTTTTCTTTTCAATAATTTAAAACACTTTATTTGATTGATGGCACGTTCAATGTGTATTCTATGAGTAGCTATTTTTCTGGTGAGGTTTACATCGCTTTCACTAAATGGCCTAGCACTAGATGCAAGGGGTGGAATATTCAACTGCAAATCTAAAAGTGCCAACTCTTTTTCAATTAGAAACCCTTTGTCAGCCATTAAGGCATCATTATTAGCAATAAACTCCATTTCTTTCAAATGTTTTAAATAATCATAAAAACCACATTGTTCAATGATATCATTGTCAGAAATACTTCCAGAAAATAAATCCGAAACAAATAAAATTGACCCTCTTGGGTCACAAACAACAAGAGCTTTTAATGTATTGGATGATTTGTAGTCTGAATAGCACTGACTTTGTTGTTTCAATGATGAAGGTTTTTCAGTTTTTAGCTCGGTACAGTCAAGAATAGCTAAACAGTTTGGAAAATCATGTTTGTAAGATTCTGGCATGATTCCTATGATTGTATTTCGATGGGGCCAATAACTTAAGGAACCTAATCTCAAATACATGTACTTCGCTACCCCATTAATTACTGTTGACACAGTTTGAACCTTAATATTGAATCTGAATGCTAAATCTTTCACATTTAAAGCATTTCTTAGTCTGCAAAGGTACATAAACAACTGCTGTGACAAAGGAAACTTGTCAATATGTGTTTCTTTTCTTTTGTCTTCATAAATGATTGGATTTTCACAACTTGGAAAGAGAAACACAAGAAGCATGAGAAATCTACTATAACTTAATCCAGTGTAAAATTCAAACAAGTTTTTGATCTTTGACTTTGAAACTTCTTCAGCAGTGAAATTTGTATCTCTCTCTGTTTGGCAAGCAGCATCAGAAACTTTCCCTCTCTGTCTGATTTCCTGTCGCAACCTGTCATTTTCTTCCTCCAGTTTTCTAACTTGTGCAACCCATGAAAGCACATCCATAGATGAAAATACTGAAATAGTAAATAAAATAGTTCATTAATAAGTGTACTGTAATTAACATCAAAATAAATAAAATTATATGATCAGAAACAATACCGATAAAATTACATGCATACATAATTACATTACTTACTTACCATTAAGTATATATGGTATATATAAATATGTAGTTAACTTTATTCTCACAGTTTTCTGTTATCAATAATTTTTGTAGTTACATGTACCATGTATTAGCCTATGTACATATTAAAGATGTTAATTATACTTATATTATCTGTAAATTTTCAGTTGAAAAACTACAAATCTTTTCCGACCATTGTACATGGGGCTTGTGGAAATACTACATTTCCTCTAGACACTGATGTGCCATTAATCAATTCTAAATTTCAACAACTCAATGAAGCTTTTAACATGACACAAGATGACGCCGAGAAGTTAGAAAGATTAACCGTGGATCAATCTGGAAATGCTTTGTGGTATGAGGAGAGGAAGAAACGTGTGACTGCTTCCCAGTTTGCAAGAATATGTAAAAGGAAAAAAGAAATCACCGACACTTTTGTTTCTAGCATATTTGAAAGTAAAAATTTTACTACTGAAGCAACTTCCTACGGCAAATGTAATGAAAACATAGCTAAACAGAAATATATGGAAAAATTCCACAATGTACATATTCATGACTGTGGATTAGTAGTAAATCCAAGATTTTCATTTCTTGCTGCCTCGCCTGATGGTAAAGTTTGTATAGAAGGACAGACTGGGGTATTGGAAATAAAATGTCCCTTTTCAGCTAGAGATTTACTCATCGCAGAGGCAGTGAACTTACCAAAGTTTTGTCTTGAGATATTAGGAGACTCATATACATTGAAAAAGAATCATGATTATTATTTCCAAATTCAGGGACAATTAATGGTGACAGGTGTTTCTTTCTGCATATTTGTTGTGTACACAAGAAAAGATTTATTTGTGGAAAAAATAACCAAAAATGTTGACTTCATTACAGAAATGTTTGATAAGCTTGCTAATTTTTATCTTCAATACAGACCAAGAATATTGAACAATATTCCTGCTGCATAGTTTAAGTCATCAAATGTTACTTTACAGCTATGAAATGAATTATTTCACAAATGAAAGTGTGTTACTGTGTTCAATTAATAAAAAGGAACCAGCTAAATCACAGAAGCAGAATCTGATATTGACAAATATACAAACATTCTTCTTCTGTTTGGCATGAGGAATCTATGACAGGATTTGAAGTTGTCTGTGTTGTTAAACAGCATTCCATTGCATGAGAGTCTGGTGAATCATCAGTACTGGTACTACTGAAAAAAAAAAATTGATAAAAAACTTCTTTATAAGACCGGTATAGAACATGTAGAATACAGAATACAGATGTAGAGAAAGTTATGCAATATATTATCTGACCAGAGACAAATATGTTCATCTTTAACCCAACACTTATCAGCTGATTATTGAAATGTTTTATTTGATGCAAACCTGGTCTTGCTGTTTAAATCATCTGATTTTGACTGTTGAGACAAGTATATGATCTTTCGCCTTGCTCTGTGCAGTTCACCAGTCTGGGCATCACAAGGATCTGGGTATTCATCTGAAGGGCCATCCAATGAAATGAAATGCTGAAACAGTGTAAAATAAAATAGTAATACAATCCGTATATTCTATGATATGTAATGCGCTCTGTCTGACTCTCTGTCACAGCACAAAGCTACAGGTTTAAAATTTTATTGCATTTGTTTTACAAGCATTCCGACATATAAACAAGTGTTAAAATCTAATTTGTTTATGCCAGTATGGGCATTTTGGTATTTTAGAAGTGGGAACAAAAACGACGCCATTTTCAAGTTGTACATACGTGATGTAACGTTACTGGGTATAGTCAGTGTTCAACATGTTCAAAGGATATCGAATTACTGGATGAGAGGTTATTCTATAATTTGAAAATAAAATGAACGTGTACTTACCTTAGAACACACATATGTATGCTTCGTAATTTTGTCAACGTTAAGCTGGGCATGTGGTCTTCGACAGCATGATATCCATCGTAAACATTTCTCCAAATCAGACTTTGGCTTCGGAAATGGGATGAATTTTGCTCCCATAAGTTTCTCTGGATACCTGCTATCCGATTTACATGTCCCATACGAACAGTGCTTCACCATTATATTTAACTCAATCGAAAAATAACACCCAGATTTATAGTTTCAATGCGTAAACAATCGCCATTTTCATGTAGCGATGTCCGACCAATGTCCGACCTTATACGCCGCATCAGATGACGTGATCTGATTGGTCAAACCCGACACACCCACAAATAAAATGGATCGGTGTATTCTTAGACCTTCCTTAACATAGCTGAGAAGTGTAAGTATCGCATGCGCTGTATCAGGGGTCGTCTCAAAATGTTATTGTTACAGGTTTTTAGTCGTACCGTTATAAATCCATGCAGCCTTATTTTTATTCAGGTTTACACAAAGATATGATATTTTCATTATGTCATATATGCGTTTAATTAGATCCAAACGAACCATTACACCCACAACCTCTGGAGAAGTTGTGTTTGCATCCCCTACTCATACTGGCCCAAGCACATCGACCCCTATACGCCTTACTTCAAAGGGTCGATCAGCCTTGAACATTTCTCTTTCCACGGTTACTATAAGTACGGCTACAGAGGAAAGGAAAGCACGGAGACTGCCACGGAGGGAGAAAGAGAAGAGTATGCTAATTATATTTATATATACAGTTATGTTCCAAATGTTCAAGATAAATGCACATAATCTCAAACTTTCAGAATTTATAATGTACAAAAATCTAATTACGTAGGCTGATGTATTTAAAAACAAATCCATGTCTGACTAATACCAAAATTTATACATGCCCATAGAAATTGTACTGTACATTTTGATAAAATAGGACATTTTACTTTTGCAGAACAACTTCAGAGCTTGACTCTTTCAATAATCACATACTGATGTATGCGCCAAAGAGGTCAGCATTTAGGTAAGTACATGTACGGTATTACTCAAAAGACACACTCTAAAAAAAGTTTTACTTAGTAATCATTTTTTACTTAAAATCATATTAATAAGTAATAGGTAATTACTTAACATTTACTTACAAATTTAAAACAATTACTGAACTTCATGTCAATTACTAAATAAAAATATTTTACTTACATTTACTTTATGTGTAGAAATGTTTTACTAAGTAATTCCTTTTTACTGATTATTGTTATGAAAAAAGGGACAATCATTTACTAAAAACAAAACATGATTTACTAAGTAATTCCTTTACTGATACTTGTTATGATAAGGAACTATCATATACTTAACATGATTTACTAAGTTATTCCTTTACTGATATTTGTTATGATAAAGAACTATCATATACTTAAAGCAAAAAAAGACTTACTATATAAGTATATTATGAGAGAGAGAGAGAGAGAGAGAGGAGAGAGAGAGAGAGTTTGCACACAGACAGGTTGGGCAATACAATAGGAAATTTGAAAGTGACTAGCTTTTCAGAAATGGCATATATCTTCTTTGCTTTCAAAAAGGTATAATATTGTCTAAACCGCTTGATGTTGAATCATGAAGATTGAAGAATTTTTCGTATGCTGTTCAGTGCTTGTTTGTACTTTTACTTTTGTTTCAATGTTACGCTACGCGCGCGCTGATTGGTCGATCAATAGCTAGCCGCCAATTTTCACATTCGATGCTGCCATGTTGTCTGCCTTCACCGAGATGGTAAAATGAATGAAAATAAGGAAATAAGGCTGTGCACAAGGTAAAAAAATGATTGTCAATGGAGTGTTTACTTTTGGAATATCCACGGCTAAACAGAGGACGAATATAAGTGAATGAATCGAGTCTCAACACCCAAGGCCACTGCATGCACCATCTCATGCATGATCATGAGCACGTTTTTGAAAAAGTAAGTGAAGTAATGAAAATGTATTCGTTGAATGGCAGTTTAAACAGTTTTTGGAATATAAAACGGTGATCTTTAATAATGAGTTTAACAGTTTAAGGCCGTCCCTATGACAATAGACCAATCCACACTTTACAAAAGTTATCTCCCTTGGCCGCCATCTTTGGGGAAAACCCATATATTTCTCACAGCAGCCTTTGTAGTTTAGAGGATTGTAACTTCGTCATTTGACATTAGAAATCGGTTTCCTTTGTGAATTTTGATTGCCCCAAGTTGGGGCAAACCACACATCAAGGGAATAAATTAAATCCTAAGAGATTTCTTCACAGGACGCCCAAATATTTGGTTGCATAAAGAAGGGAAAAGTTTTTTTTTTCCCTTTTGACATTTTGGTTGACCCCGCAAAGGGGAACAACTTTTGCAAAGTGTGGATTGGACTATGCCGGGTGTCGAATCAAGCAAAAAGATCGTTATTGACATCGTTGTGATGCATGAAAAAATAATTTGAATTCAAAATGTATTTAAATTTAGATAATTATCATTACATAGTGTATAAGTACATTTTATATGACTTACATTTTTATTACTTAAATAAAAAAATTCATGTTCTACTCACATAGTCAGAGTTAGTATTGCAAATTTGTAGCTATATAGTATACTGATATAGATTAATAGATGGAGTAAGTATGATATATGATAGGCTAACTTGTTTTTCTTAGAAACTGCTTTAAATTTGAAAAAAAATGTGCTTATATGAAATCCATTTATCTTCCCAATAGGTGTCTGCCCTGGTGACCTGGTTACACAGACCTAACGAAAACCTTGCATGAACAACTAACTCACTGATTTTATGATCAAATTATGCAAACAAAAATGAGTGAAAACAGAATTTGTGTAAGACTATGTAGGAAAGCATATAAAGAACAGTGCTGAAGTCTGACCATTCCATTGTGGACATTATTGTGATATTCGGCTATTTGTGTGATATTGTTTATGTGTGAAATTAAATCGGAGAGCACATACAGGAGACTGTCATAAAAAGACATCAAGAATGCCTTAAAGATTGCCGTGATTAATTGTAATATGACCAGTGACCTTGAAAGGCTTAATTGAGAACTATATGGTTTGAACTTCGCTCATTGTGAACTTTTGTCCAAGTCCATCTGTGCATGCATGTTGTGATCAAACTGCATTCAAGTTTATCAATCTGCAGCAACAAATCGTCACCGATTGGTTGAGTACTATTTGTCAAATTTCATTAATTTTGTGTTTATTTTTGAAATTTATAAAATGTGCAAAATTCAAAGTTAATAATTTTTACTTGTGTCCTTTATCTCAAATTTTGCTGCAACTGTTTAAGTTAAACATCTTTGTTAATCACCAGTAGAAGTTATTTGTAAATTGATTAAAAAGCTTAGTACATGTATGAGTAACTCATTATAAAATAATTATAAGTGTTTATTAATTGTTTTTATGTTGTAATATCTTAAAGTTGCTATGTTTATCTGTAAGCTTGCGGTAACTGTTTGTTGCAAATTTGCAGCAAACTCTCTGCAAATTTGACGTTGCAATATAATTTTGTACAAATTAACGTCATTTTATTAATTATTGGGCCTTATTTGCTGCTTTAAGTTGTTAAATATAAAATTATCTGGAATCAATTTAATTTCTTCCTAGGTATATCTATTTTTTCCTTATTTTTATTGTTTTATATGGTTACTTATATTTCTGTGCATGTTTGATTGTTTACGATGTACATATAGTTGTGAGTCATTACGTATTTTGCCATGCATATCCTGCAAAATGTTTAAAAATGCAATGTTGAGGTATGTTTTACAACTAATATTTTGGTTGTTGTGAAGGAAACGAGAGAATTTCCTTTCAAGTGTATATAAAAATGTGAAATACGATTTTTCTATCCATTTTTTTTTCAGTGAAGCTTTAAATTGCAATTATTACCAACAGAAGATACTGCAGCTTTTTTAAAGAACTTTCTTATCTGGAAAATTAATTGCAATGCTTATGATTGCTTTAAGTAATTACTGTTTTCTCTCAAGTGCACATTTGTTGTAAATCCAAGCTAGTCAAATTAGCAACCTTGTACACATAACATTTTGTTAGCCAGTTTATTTATATATGTGTTATGGTATTACAGATTTATTGATTTACACAGTTGTCTGGTGTTTTTTTTCCCTAAAATTTTCTTAGTTCACAGTTATCAGCGAGTGCAAGGAAACAGAATTTTAGACGTTCAATTTTTAAAAACAATGTGATATAATATTTGGAGAATAATATGTCTACAACAAGTAAAAAGCAAATGGGTAAACCATATTGGTATGAAATAAGTAAATTATTTAGATAAAATAAGTATTGCTATTACTTAATTAGAGAATATTTTAAAATAAATGAATTTGGTTACTTGAAAGGAGAATTATATTGAGTAAATAAATAACAAGTATTTATACACATTTTAGTAATTGCAAAAAAAAAGGAAATAGTGAGTAATAAATTTGTCTACTACAAGTAATTAAATTACCTATAACAAACCATATTAGATAAACTAATGAAAAAAAATGAATTTGATTACTTGAAATGAGAATTATAATGAGTAAATAAAAAACATATTTATATACATTTTAGTAATTGCAAAAAAGTAAATAGTCTACTACAAGTAATTAAATTACTTATAACAAAATGATTTTGATTACTTAAAATAAGTATTAAATTGAGTAAATAAATAACCAATCTGTATATACATTTAAGTAATTGCAGAACTGATGAGTAAAATAAATCATAAGTAATTGTATTAGTGGTATTTACTAATTACGATTCCAATTACTAAACGAGATTGCCTTTTACTTGCTATTCTGACTAATTGTATTACTTAATATTTATAGTTTTTCTTAATTCAAATTCTTATTTTAAAAATGTATAGTAAAACTTTTTTTAGAGTGTGCAGGTACTTTTTTCCTTTAAAAAAAATTGAGGGGTGTATATTGAAGACATTTTCCGAATTGAAACAGGTTAATAAGAAATTCAACCACCACTCTAAAAAAGGGGGGGATGGGTGGGTGGGGGGTTGTTTTTACCCTTGTGTGTTTGTACCATATAATATTCACATCAGAGCGGGGTATCACTAGCGAGCATTGGCTCACAGCTCACAGACATCTTCTCTGTATAACAAAATTCATTTACATGTGATACTTTTCTTTCAGTTATGAATCTTACAAATGTAGATGCTATTTGGCAGCAATTGACTACACCATGCATTTGGAACGAGATCCTGTTAGGGACAAAAATGGAAACAAAGTGTATGTTATGTAAATGAGATCATAGATAAACTGTTATACAGTTATTTTGATTCATGTATACGCATCACAATGCATTTGTTATACTGTAGAAGCACATATATTCGTTGGGTTAAAATTTAGTTGTTTTAAAACCAAATAAAATTTCGTTGGGATTTAATTTCGTCATATCGTAATCTATCAAAAGTTGTCAAAATGATTTATTACGGTCTTATACGTACATAACGAACGATAACTGTATGCAGGTATCGATAACTCTGTATGCAGGTACAGTACCGTCAACGCGGATCCCGTATTTGACCGCGCTCCCCCCGCGGTTATTTAATCCTTTCCGCGTTACACCATCGCGGTTAATTCATCGCGGTCCTCGCTGCAGCCATGTTTAAACCGCGGCGGTGTGACCTACCGTTGAACAAGGTGATCGGAGATTTTTACCTGTATGCTATTAGACAATAAGACGGCCACCTAACACTGAGAGTCATTCTATGCTAGCCATGTCTGATGTATTGTTTTCATTTCACATATTAAAATGATTACCTATTTTTAATGCACGTTTTCAAAACTCCTTATCGATTATTTTAGAGATGTTTTAATTAAAGAATCATCTGCTCCCGTAATAATTTTCATGTAACTGTTGATATAACTATTATTTCAAAAATATTTAATCATTTTTATAATGTAATCTACATGACGGAAAGGGTTAGAACTATAAAATATTATTTTTCACTTTTTAAATGATTTTAAACATTTCCGACTACAAAAATATTTTAATCCATATCAGTTTGTAGCTCGTTTTACGGCACTCTCTCGATGCTCAAGACAATTAATCTAGTCCGTGACAGGCACATGCTACACTGAGAACGTTTACCTACGGTCAACGGCATGATATGAAAATTTTACTCAATCCTTAAAATACTAAATTATATTGACATAATTTTATGTGAGTTCAATATGAAACTACGACACAAATGTACATGTAGTATCAGCTGCGAATACCGTTTTTCGTAACCGCCCCCTCCACCTCTTCAACGTTTTAATGACTGTGAAAGTACATGTAAATTGTATTTGACTTTAGTCCCAATTGTTTAACACAAAGGTGTGAACCCATCGCATTGACGGGAAATCACTCTACGCTTGAATGCACAGAATACACTGGTACATGTATATGAGAAAGGTGGATAATCCGTGTAACGAGTGACCATCAGGAATTTCATTTGTTTTTCAAACAATTTTACTAACAGCAATAACAATAGATAGTTATTCATTTTACTGTTATCTGTGTAACTGTTAAACGTGTTTAAGATGCACCCCCTCCGCAAAAAACCTGAAACCTTCAATAGAGAGAGAGAGAGAGAGAGAGAGAGAGAGAGAGACTGTCGATACTCAAGACAATTAACCTAGTCCGTGACAAGCACACGCTTCGCGGTGTACGTATACCATACGATCAACGGCAAAATATGAAAATTTTACTTTACCCTTAAAATATAAAAAGATATTGATATCATTTTATGTGTGTTGAATATGAAGCTACTACACATACGTCGTATCTGTAGCGAATTATAACGTTTTTTGTACCCCCTTTACTGTCAAAGTTAACTGTATTTGTCCCAATTGTTTTACACAAAGGTGTGAAACCATCGCACCGACAGGAAATCACTCTTCGCTTGAACGCACAGAATTCACGGGTATGAGGCAGGTGGATATTCCTTGCAACAAGTGACAACCAGGAATTCTACCCGTATATCAAACAAATAATCTAACAGTAACAATAAATAATTGTTTCATTTTACTGCCTTCTTAAACTGTAAAAGGTGTTTAACATGTCTCTTCCCCCGAAAAGAGAGAGAGAGAGAGAATTAGTTTTCTTTTTAAATAACGTAACTACGGTTGTATACGAACTAAACTTCACAAATGTCAAGCATTAAATTAAACATCAAAAACTGTTAAATACTTTATTGTTAGACAAACTTCTTATTTTGCTTTACCTGAAGACTAATAGAACGAAACTGTTTTCATTTATCAAGGAAGAAGCACGTAGTGCAGCTCGCGGGCTGATTTGATTGACAGGCGAAGCACGTGGACTCAGACTGAAACTGCATATTGGATTCAATCACAATGTCTTTTATGAATACTAAACTTAGGAAATTTTTATATTAGTATATTTCAATTGAATGCAGTGGCGTCGTTGGAGGTAGGGGGGGGGGGCTAAAGAGCATTTCTCTCTCTCTCTCTCTCTCTCTCTCTCTCACACACACACACACACACACACATAAAGATCGTACATAAAATCAAGATCGGCGACACTCAATCAAGAAGCCTCCTCTGTAAGATAGGTGTACGGTTAGACGAAGCCGTACGCAATTTGGAGGTTTTCTTTTGTCTTGAATAGGTGTGAAAACCCATAGAGCATGTTGTTTTCTATCCTAGGTTTGTTAATCACTATACACAGGAAATGATCGCGACTTATAATTAATATACACAATGAAGGAAATGTGTACAAAAATAGTTGGCATTTGAATTTTGTTTAAAGTAACTCGAGATGTATGCATTTAATAACATGTACAACGTCCCATGTTGTTTTGTGATGTAACAACCTTATTCCATTTCTTGTAAATAAATGTATATCTTCACGCACACCAAAACGCCTAGCCATTGTTTTATGAAAATCACAGAATATACGTGTATATACACTGTATCTTTTCAGGGCAACACTTAGTTTAAAACTGAATAAAACCCGTGCGATGTGAATAATCATACAATTTTAATTATGAGTACCTTTTTCCTTTGTGTTTTAATTAGGAGAACTGATTTTTCTTTGAACATTTAATTGTGAGCATGTGTTTTTATAAGGCTACAACTAGTCAGTCTACAGAGCTGGTTTAAATCAATTTTCCGAACAAATTATAACATTTTTATCAAAACAATGACGCTTGTTACAGCAATTATAAAGTCGTTATTTTCCGTAATATGAGCGATTAAGCCACTTTTAAAATTTGAATGAATTTTTAACGGTTTCATAGGATAAAAAGATAAAATGATATTGAAAATAAAAATACACATACCTGAATATTTATAAAGTAAAATATTTAATTTAAGTAAATAGGTCTTATTAATCTTACATTTTTTTGTTAGATTTTAAAATTTAATTTAAAGAGGTTCGATCCTCTGATTTTGGGTAGCCATTTTGTGTCACCTCTAGTCTGGAAATTATGTGTCATATATGAATTCTACTTGTAAATTCCTTTTTTACAATGCCAAATAAACTCTACTGAATAAAATAGAGAAGAAAAAATTCCATATTTAGAGAGTGTAGTAAGGGACTATATTTTGTGGCGGAAGGTTTTTAAGAAGAAAATGAACATTTTTCATAACTCAGTTGTTTTAGAGTACCGTAATTTTACCTTCTTATTTTCCGTACAGTCCAAATTTTCAGATAGTTTATGCATTGGGATATCTTCGTATTGTTTCAAAGAACATATTTCAACAATATTTCAATATTTCTATCGACATATATTGGCATGTTTAAGTGATATTTCATAAAAGTAAAGAAAAAATCAACTCCAATTCCCCCCTAAAATTAGCTTATTTCATGCCATATCTCAAAATTTACATCATAGACCCATACTTTTGGTTTTATTTTCTGAATATTTAAGTTTCTTTTGACAAGTCTGTCATAATTTGAGAAAAAGTTTGAGACTTTTAAATTATTTAATTGCATGTTGAATTGTTTATGAATAAAAATAGTATTTTTTCAGTGCAAAAAGGTCACAATATCAATAAGGTGAAAACATTGCAAACACTTTCATTATGATAATTTTAATTTTATCAATTCTAAATAATGTAAATTTGTATTTGATACCATGGTTCATTTCGATAAAAAATTATAGAGGGAAAAGCGATTTATGTGCAATTTGCATTTTCAGTGCAGAAAGGTCATATTAAATACACCGTAGCACCGAAAGGAGCAAATAGACCCCAAAATTTTGTTTTGAATTTTGGTTTAGATATGTGTGTAGATATTTAAAAAATACTTTAGAAAAAAACTTTTTTTACATTTGATCGCAGGGTCTAACGTCCTTAATCGTATATCGATATATCAATAAGTTAGTAAAGCATGATTTTACAACCACCTGCGGGCATGGCTCATTTCACCTTGAATTGTACAGATAACAGCTTAAGAATTCAAATATCACCCCAGTAATACGAAATAAACAGCAAATATTAAAAAAAATATATATTTACCTTCAAAATATGTGATTTTCTATAAAAGGATCATGATTATCTTTATGCATTTGTTAACTTACATTTACGTTTAATGCATGTTATATTTCTTTTTAATCGAGGGAGATAACTCGTGTTCCTTTTCGATACGTTTTAACACCTGTAATCGATCGTTCAAACCCCGGGGGTGTTGTCATTATGGGTGATTGCACCGCGGGGGCACGCGGTTTTTACCTGAGACAGGTGTTTAAACCGCGTTGCAATTTGGACCGCGGGGGTGCGCGGAAAATACGGGATCCGCGTTGACGGTACTGTATCGTATAAACCGAGCGCGTGGAATTATAAATTCCGATTTGAGTGTCTCTTACCTACGGCAAAATTCAGTAGTGAGCTGAGTAGTTCTAACGATTTAATTTACTACACTTGAATCGAATTCTTGGTCATTCTATAGATCATTCCTGATGTGCAAACATGTCTTTGTTGAAGTGGGTAAAAAAAAAAAATCCGCACGATTTTTGTTCCGCCTTCTACTACCGAAGAACTACAACTAAGTGATCGGTCCGTGAACGGAAAACTTAAGTCGATACTAAAACCAAAGTTCGTTAGCTGGTATTCTGAACAGGTTTCCTCACAGCTCTCTAACGGTGTACCTGTGGAGAAAATTAGTATTGACCTGCATGTCCGCCCACGCCAACTGGCTGTTACAAGCGTTTGATGTTTTGTCTTACGACAATGAGTGTATACTTAACGGGTTTCAGCTAGCCGGAATATCGGGGGCACTTAGGTGTTAACGTGTCATAATTACAGTACTACTATACATGTAGTAATAACGGTAAAACTATTATCCTGCATTTTAATACTTGTTTATTTTTTAACGAACGTTTACATCTCGATGTTCTGAGATGATCCATGTACATCAATATCAATGGTGATCGTGATCTTATGTACGATGTATATACGTTTGTGTATCAATAAAACAGAAACATACTTGGGTTAAAAATTCGTCATGGATTTAATTTCGTTTATTTATATTGCCAACGAAAATAACGAAATTAAATCCTCGACGAATATTTCTGCTTCTACAGTATACTAATTTAACTATGAAAGTGATAGGTTCTAAGATGACTAAAACTTCCGTTTTATGTTTAAACACAAAAGAAAATTTTCCAAAGGTTCCAACAACTGGACATCAGCTGAAGTCAAGGTACCTGATTGACTCAGGTGACCTAAAAATTTAGCTCCATTTTGTAAAGATTTAATACTTGCCTGAGAGACTGTCATAGGATCTTCCACTCCCTCTTTTCTGCCAGCCTGCATCAACAGCAACTACAAATTTTCAATTTGTCCTAAAATAATAGATCAGGTTCATTAAGGAATGAATTTGATTTTGACATATGTTATACGATATAACATAACTTGGGGCAGTTTACGCTTTATAAACCACGAAGCGTCACTATAAGTAACACCCCCGTGAATATACAAAATAAGCAGTCAACAATTATATCTTGGCATAAAGTATTAGAAATACATGTATTATGTCAAATGATTGATTTAATACTTGTGTGTCCCAATACATGATTACCAGGTATCTGATCAAGGAAAAGTTATAAAGCATCAACATACTGTTCTACTACTTTGACTTCATTTTGTAGGGCCTCATCTGCAATGCCAGAGTGAACTAACCTGTGAGAAAATGATAAGAAAATGGCATTAATATTCATTAAAAATGATTATAAACATGCTCAGATCTTGAAAGGAAGGAGTCAATAGATTTAAACCCCGCTCCTAGTCCACCCCCCCCCCCCCCGCTGCACTCTTTGGAAATAAACATTGTATTTGATATACTTAGTTTTAATGTTCTCGAACCCTCATGGTGCATCTCTACAAGTCCCCACCCATTCATTCCCAACAAATGTATTCTGGGAACATTTCTGGGTCTCATCAAAGACATATACATATATTACATAACCCATTGACAATCTATAAATGTATAATGTAAGCAGAAATAAAACTGTAGTATGAACTAGCTGTTTTGTATGATGCCCAGCCCCTAGATGTTTAAGTGTTGTGCCCCTAATGTACTGTAAACGTACTACATTTGGATGTGTATTCTATTTAGCGCTCTTGGCGGAATACGGCTTTTGCTTAATCGAGTACATTGCTAAATGCCATGCATATATGTATTAGAGTAGTCACATTCAGGAATTCGCTAATTTAAATCCATGCCAACTTGTTCAAGAACTAATTTCCGCCAAATATCGTACACGCCAAATATAATACGTTTACAGTATATGTGTGTGTGACCTCATCAGTTTCTGTCTAGAATAGTACTCTGTCTGTCAAAATAACATTGTTTTGTGTTGTAGGTTTATATCTTTCTTGTAATAAATGTCATTACAACAAAACCACAGGAAATGAATATAATTTCCTGACAGTGAAAATTCTATATACATATACTTTTACATACACCTGTAGCTAGTTTTGTGTTCACATTCCATATTTGGTCATGTCTCTTTCCAGTTGGAATATAATTGATGTTCATACATTTTGTATTGAAACACTGTACCTACAAAATATGATAAATGTAAATAACATGTAAATATATAATACCTACATGTACCAGACTCAAAGATTAAAAAAAAAAAAAATCCATAATTTGATATGAAAACATCAATCATCAATCAATGTCTCTCTCTGTATTTCTCTCTCTTTCTCTCTCTCTATCAAATTCAACCAGATGTATATGTATATATATATATAGATGTATAAAACCCTGACCAAAACATTTAAAAGTGTTTAAGTCATGAGAAAATAAATGATACGGGAAGCAACTTACACATTTTCTTAGCTATGATTGTGTAAACTGTGGAAAATAGTAACTGAACATTTTACTCACTTTTAAAAGTGACCCCAGACCATAAGTCTGGATTTCCTTAGTGTGGTCTAAATTGAGGGGAAAGCCACACTTCCCACAGGCTTTAAGTCCTTTTGCTAGCACATCTAGCTCTACTATTCGTCTCCCTACTCTCAAGGCTTTGCATTCCTTGGTATCAGCAGACTCAACTTTTCCTTTCTTTCTACATGTGATAAATCTGGACCTATAAAATATTGTACAAATTTAATTATATGTTTTTACCAGTAACCCCCCCCCCCCCCCCCCCCCAGCCTCGTAAATCTGTTAAAGGTAAAAACACGAAATGTTTTGTAGTATTGGATGGTTAGAAAATTGCCCGTAGGTAAAAGTTGAAGCGGGCAAGAAATTAAAAGTTATCTGATTAACATTGAAACAAGCATTCGACTTTCGGACAAATTTTTCCGTACTACTTACAATAGAACTAGTTCAAAATTCAGAGGAGACTTTGACTGATATCGCACATCTATCACGCGAAGATTGTTTCATATTAATAATGGCTTTTTTAATGATGTATTTTATATAATAATGTTTAATAATAGCTGCATTCTACTACTATGGATTGACATACCAAAACAAGAGAATTGTCCGTCAGAGCAGACTACAGATCGCTAGATCTTCAGCTACGTCTCATAGTGTATACGGACCGTTTATTTATGCATCTTTGAAAATGAATGTCACTTAATGAAACAAAATTATTTAACTTTAAAGCATATGTTAATATGTATTGAGTTCCTGCTAGGAATAGGAAATGTACCCCACCCACCTCCCCCCCCCTTCCCCAAATCTATATACCAAAGCTTGGGGATTATGATAAAATAGATATATATTGAGATATACTTGTGTCATATTTATTTTCATCGGATAAATTTTGATCTGAAAAATGTTCATGTATTTACCTAAATAATGCATTTTCCCCTAAACAAGTCATGTCGCGAAGGGATGCTCCGCTTTTCAGTGCCCTTGTTCAAATTAAAATTCGAATTATAAGCAATATAGAAAGTCCAGTCTTTTAGTTTATTTAAACAAGATTTTTTCTTCAGTGTCCACGATCATTCCAATAAAAATAAAAATTTCAACTGTTTTAAGCCATAATTAATCCAACAGTAAATTAAAAAGTTATTGCTTTTGACCTATTTTTTTCTCGAAAATGCATACTATACATGTATAAGAGAAAAATAGCATACCCTAGCAGCTTATCTTTCTATCCTTTGTCCCTGCTATGTTCTTATATATATATCTATAGATTATTCTATTATATAATTAACAATCTTATAACAAATTTATGGCTTTAACAAAGTCATTTTCAGACCTCTGTGTGTAACATGTTAATGTAATTTATCATTTTAAGACAATTATTTTTTTTACATCCAAAAAGGATGATTTTTTTTACCCTGAATATTTTCATTCAGCTCCTCATTAAATTCGGCCATTGACACTTTCTTTGTTTTCAGTTTCTTCAGGTGTTCGAAAAAAACATCCTAACCTTTCACACCAGGCAACTGAGCAAACAGCGTACAGTTGATCTTGTTGTTGGTTTGCTGTTTTTACTCCCATCTACTGTAGGCTTCCATGATCTGTTCAGCCAACACGAAACATCTCCTACTCAGGCATGCCACACTGATGTATTCTTTGAATAAAAAACCTCAAAAGTGTCCTTTAAAAAGTTATAAGGAAGTCTATAATTTTAAACTTACGACTGAATATCCAACCTGATGAAATATAAATATACCGGTACTATTCAGGGCTTTTCTACTTTGGGTCGAAAAGACTAATTGTTTTCGTGTTTTTTATATTATTATTCTCAGTGGATTTGTGTCAGCGATTTTTTGAAAACGGAAGGACACATTGAAACAATTATGTCTTAAAGCAATTGTTAATGACATGTGTATGTAAGCTTTTGGACTTCCGGTTCTGTTACTTCTGATTTTTACAAGGAAATTACTAAAAATGGAAAGAAACACAATTCAAATTTTAGAACAAGCATTCTGAGAGTATTGCATAAGCAATACACGTCCCCTACCGGTTTGTATTATTCTATGAAAGGTTCCAAGCACACAACTATTTCAGAGCTATTGTAAACGAGATGTCATGCTTTAATCAGAGATAAAAGAACAGAGGAAATTAAAACTATATAGTTGATATGGAAATTAAATAGGAAATAGGTAAAATAATACTCTTTATTTCATCTCCTGTAATTTCGCCAAGTCTATTCTGTATTCGCTTGTAAAAAATTGTGAAAACAATGCACTGTTATGCACAATATCATTTCTTACCGTCTTCTGTACCCCGAATCAAACGAAACAGTTAAACAGCCCAACCCGACAACGAACCCAATTGTAATAATACTACAAAAAAACCCTGCCGATTAAATTTACAACACAATGCTTGACACTATTTTATAGAATTTATTTGTTTGTTAGAAATGATAAAAGGAATGGTACAGGAAAAGAAATGGTACAAGTAACGCACGATATTATTACTGACTACATACTGACCTCGTTTATTCAGGTACACACCGAACCCGATAACGAACCCGAACATTAAAAAATTGGAATATCAAAAATTAATTTTCTCGAAAATATGTCAATCAGACGCTACAAAAGTGTAAACTTGATATGTAGTTTGACATTTTGAAGCTGTTCAGCAAGTTTCATATTATTCCTCAAATGCATAAAGAAAAAAAGTGTGGAAAACTGAAGTGGGACAGACAGACGGACAGACGGACGGACGGACAGACAGACGGACGCAGAGGAAAGCTATAGTCCCCTCCGGTGAAACCAGTAGGGGACTAATAAGATATACCTTGTCAAGCTGTACAAATCTGTCAGTGTAAACGTTTTTCTATATTTTATTGGTTTTTTTTTTTAGATATAAGACCTCAAACTTCAGAAAAGGGGGATAACAAAAATTTCAAATCAGTTTATCTTGTATGCCACGAGTCAATTGCTAAAAAAAATGTTAATTCCATAATTTACATTATTAGTAAACAATATAAGACTCGAGCTTTGTTCACATAACAATGATTTCTTTCTTTTGTATATCTCTCATAACTTGACTTTTAACATTCAAATGTCGGTCAATCATTCAAAATGAGCAAGTAAACCATTTTTTTCATATAAAAAAGGAAAGAAAATTTTGATAAAAAATTGTGTCCAAGGATTCAAGTTTCGTTTTGATATCCGTCTTAATTTTCGACAGTTTGTTCAGTTTATTCCAACACATACCACAAGAATAGTTGCTCCCATCGTCGTCTGGGTGTGGAACACAATTGATTATCTCTAGCAGCTGATCGGAAACCCGGAACGTCTCGCCAATAATTGTTCATGGTTTTTAGGCAAAACGCCGTAACAAAGTCGACAACACGGATGGTCACTTGGCACTGCGTTTGCTCTTACCGAACATATTTGCATAGCGCAATTTGATTAGATGCACTGGAAAGTTAAAGCGCAATGATTTGAAAGCTTACACACTCGGCTAAATCTGCCAAAAGGGGATGAGAAAAACGAAATGGACACTTGGCTAGCGAAGATTGTTCCCTGCATCAAAACAATTCTCGCCATTAGGTATTTCAGCCACCTGTTGACTTGTTAATGTTTGTTCAACAACTTCTGGTTAGGCATGCACTTTTCTGGTTAATCGGATGTATTTAAATTTATCAATAACGATGATTTGATTGAAAAAGTATTTCCACCGTATGTATTCCGTAATGGATTTATTGCCAGGGTTTTCCGAAAAAAAATTAAAATGAAAATTGGTAACGTAAATAAAATCGATGAAATGTAATATATTTCAGAAGAATTGAAAATTTTGCAAGAATATGACGATCAAGACCTACTGCAGTTAATACTATAATTTTTTAGAACCCCCCTCTGTTGGATAAGACAAGTTTTGCTGTACAATGTACAAATTTATTTACAAAATATTTCGCCTCGTGTTTAGACTAGCTCCTTACGTCGAAGTTAGTATGCTTGTATTACGACTTTGACATCTGTCCTTTTTATATGATCTTTCATAACATATAAAACATTCAGCATGAGTATTTAAAAGAACGAACATAAAGCAGTGTGCATTTGTTGATTAATAGTTTTTAAGTTTACGTTGTTTATAATCGATGCTGAACATGCAGAATGAATAAACCCAATCATTCAGAGGATGAAACCAAACGGTTTTCTTTTCTAAACATCACCATGATGTATTTTGGGGGGTTTTTTATGCCCATTTTTTTAAGGACTTTGAATATTTCTAACGTTGAAAGGAGAGCAATTCCATGTAAATACGTCTATAACTTTGTAAGATCATTCATTTGGTTTGCATGGAAAATTATTTGATACTGTAATGGCCGACAAATTGGAACATGCAACTTAAATAGGCACCTAACAATGAAGGGAAATGGATCTAAATGTTAAAATATTCTTATGATAAAATTGTGTATTTATGGCAAACATAGATTTATCTCCTTCAAGATATAATCACTCTTTTGTTTGTATCAATCTCTTTTTAACTCTTTGTCACCAACTCTGTCAAAATTCGTGGTCGTTTGTAAACCACGCTGAAATGTTCACAATATTTGTACCACTTAAGCTGCCTTATCTCGAACGCTTTTCATTAAATATATTTTACCTTTTACTTTCTACACCTTGCTTGCTCTCTCTCTCTCTCTCTCTCTCTCTCTCTCTCTCTCTCTCATAAAAAGTCTAATATTTTGTTAGTCAAATGAATTATCACATATTGCAGATATTTAAGATGTGCGATTGGAATAATCCTGTTGTGAATAGCGCCCTTTTTGTTGAAATGGGTAGTGTAATACTTAAATTCTCAGCAGCAAAATGTCAGAAATGGACACAGGTGAATGTATTTACGATTGTAAAACGTTGTATTATATTCATTGATGACAGTGTGTTTCTTTATTTTACGCACTCTGATTTAAATCAATGGTTTAAAGCAACCTTAACCAATATAATTGAAAATTGAAATAATTTCACAACAAATCAATGTGTGATAACGTATACATATTAACATGTGTCCTAGACTACAGCGAATCGGTTGTCCACTTGCGCGGCGTCTCCCGTCCCGTGTTATGTAAATATACACTCAACGTGCTGGGTTTAAAATGTTTTCAGTTTGATAACTGAGTTTGTTTTCCAACAATAACACTATTTTATGACATATAGAAGATCACAATGAACGCCTTATTTCATTAACAGTCATACTTTCTTCATTGTTTTTAATTACGAGGCCAAAACAACATTATTTCGTAGGTACTGGTATAATATTTTTTTCATTTCACTTTTAATATCGTTAAAATCGGAATTCTTTGTGTTTGCAGCTACATAAATAAACCAATGTGTGCATTACAGCAAGGCGCAAATTATGTGTATTGGATAACGGTAGACCGCTCGCTAGTCCTGCCGTGGGCAATGAATCGGATACATATCATTGTTTACATACATGCAGCTCGGAATCCAGCTAGGTTTTAAAAGTGACTCAAATGCATTGCATTGAAGCAGGTTTTCTTTTACCCATATTGTGTTTCCCTAGAATAGAATTAAACTGTTTAGACACTTTCTGAATGTAAGCTGGTACATTGTCTCTGGTAGTAGGTAAAGGTATAATCTTTTTTTATTTGTTATTCAAATCGTTAAAATCGGAATTTTGGAGATTGCAGCTACCCATGTGTGAATTACAACAAGTCGCAAATCCTGTGTATTATTAAAAAACGGCAGACAGCTCGCTAGTCCAGCTAGCCGCGACCTATTTCCTCGGCCGCGGGCAAGAATCGGATATGTAATTGTTCACATACACTAATGCGACTCAAATGCATTGCATAAAAGCAGGGTTTTTTTTTTATCCATAATGTGTTTCACTAGAAAATAACTAAACTGTTTAAACACTTTCTGTAAACTGGTACCCTTTATGTCAGTTATACGCACAAATACCCCGTTTATTTGTAAAATAAAACACAAATACATGGTAACAAGTCTCGCTTTTTACTCTCATATTACACGATACCCGAACAAAATATTATTGTTATGACATTAATAAGATCCTAATGAACAACCTTTGCTGCGACAGTCATATTGAAATCTTAACCGTTTTTGAGTTATAGAGCGATTACTTTCAAGAACTCTAGGTCCCTAGTTTGAGCGGCCAGTCCCTTTTTCTTGATGTCAAATGAAAGATCTTTTAAACAAAAATCTTTTTCGTTCTACATGTCTTAACAAAATATTTCCGGGAAAGAAGATAAACTAAGAAAACCATGCAAAATCACAACACTTGTTTTATCTCATTTTTGGAGCCCTGACGAGCATAGGCGCTTCTTCCGCTGAAAAATAATAAATGCCCTATTACATATCTACATTCGTTTGACTATCATTCCTAAAATTTTGAACTCAATATCTTTTTTAGTTTATGAGAACCTTCGTGGACAAGCCGATCCTCTAAAAATCGTTGGATTAATAATATCTCAAAACCGAAAGCGACGTCACGTTTAAAAAAAATTTCCAATAAGGTTCAGAGCTATATCTATCAGATCGAAAAGTTACAAGTAAATCGACCAAGTAGTTTCTTAGAAATGGTGTACACAAAATTTGTAAGAAAAAAAAGAATAGGGAAAAAGAAAGCGAACGAAAACAATAAGCTCTTCCGTTGGAAACGTAAGACCTTAATAATAGGGAAAAAGAAACCGAACGAAAACAATAAGGGAAACGGAAGACCTTAATAATATAGAAGAATGAGACCGCGTAGAAAAACAGTAAGGTCTTCCTCTGAAGACGGAAGACCTTAATAATGATAAAACCCTGCCGTTAAAATTCATACAATACTTATCACCATTCTACAGAACTTATTTGTTTGTTATTAGAAATGATATATGTAATGATACAAATAACGAACCCGATCATTAAAAAATTTGGAGTGAAAAAAATTAATTTTCTGAACATGGTGTTGACCAGACGCTACAAAAGTATAAACTTGATCTGCTGTTTGATATTTTGAAGTTTCACATCATTCGTCAAACGCATAGAGAAAAAAAAAAACACTGGAAAACTGAAGTGGGACAGACAGACAGAAGGACGGACTGAGGGACGCAGAGGAAAGCTATAGTCCCCTCCGGTGAAACCGGTAGGGGACTAATAATAAAAATAGAATTGGACCAAAATGGTGACCATGCCCTTTTAATTACCACTTTATAGGTTTTTTACATTTTTTTTATTGTGTGACATGACATAGAGGTAAAGGATTGCTCCTTTTGACTAAATGTTTTTATTTTTTCAGATTGAATATAATAAAAAGAAAGACTGCAACAGTAGGAGCAAGAGAAGAGGCAAGGGAAACTCAAATAAGAAGGTCAGTATTAAGGTATCCGATGTACAATTGACCAAAAAATGATGCCTGGTAAGGTATATATTCAAAGTACTCGTTTGATTGGTAAGGATATGTAGTTTCTAAAAATAGATGTTTTTCCCGCCAAATCACTAGTAACTCTAGCTCTGCAAATCACGTATGGTAAAATACTATTTTTCTTTGACGAAAACATGTGTAATCATTCATAATATTTACTTTTTATACATTTCTAAGCACATTTGATAACATAGAAAAATATTAAATTTAGAGATGATTGGTGAACATGTTTGGGACACTGATAACATATAACAAGAATGCTTAATTTAGAGACAATTAAATGTTTGAGACATTAATAATTATTTACCGGTACATTGAATATTACTGAGAATGTTCTGGGTTTTTTTAAAGCAATATGAGTTGCATGTTAGCTTTATTTTAGTGGGAGAAGCCTTAATTGAAGCAAAATTGAATTATTGTCGTCCTGTGTGAAAATTGAACAGCTATATGTTCCTTCGAAGAGAAATCTTTTTTCTGACAAAAATATTTTTTTTTCAAATCTTATTTATCATAAAAGTTTAAGTTACATGCGGACAAGCAGGTTTTTGCAGCAAAATAAAATTCTAAAAAATACAGCTCTTATTGCTTGAAATAAAATTTGTCAGTGCTGTTTCTGGAATATACAACATGTAGATTAAAATAAATGATTGACTGATTGAAAAATATTATAGTAATATACAAGTAAGCCACTTTTTTACATTTGTCTTTCAAGACCTTATACATGTAAAAGTCTGAAAATTTTAAAGAATTGAAAAATATATTTGCAGTATTCATTAGTCTATAAAAGCATTCAAACAGATTTTTAAAAAAAGAAAAAAGAACTAGTAGACTAATTGTTCTCGAACAATTATTCTCGAACAATTAGAGGTCTTTCCACATTATTGTCGTTTATGTTTGAAATAAGATTGCTTTTATAGAATAAAGTATTTTTTCTGTGTTACTTTGATAAAAAAGTGTCAAACGATTAAGTTTGCAATTTTATATTGCTTGACCTTTGACCTTAATGTCATTTTGATCTGAAAAGGTAGACGCTTCAATACCAAGTGGTCCGATGTATATATGATTATTGACTCAAAAATTATTTGTGTTTTTATTTAATGTTAGAAACTTTCAGGGGCAATAACTGCTAAAAAGGGACTTGAGACCCTTTCGGTATGAATAAATTGAAGGAGTGTCTAAGTGTACTGAATAATTAGTAAACATTTCAAGTCTCTATCTCTAACGGTTAATGAGGAGTAGCGATAACAAGCATTTTGTACAATAGGGGCAATAACTCTATAATTGTTACATGGTAAGGGTCAATGGGTTATGTATTGAAATGTCTTGAGATGTCCTACTACATCCATGAAAAAGTTTTTCTCTAGCACCCCAAACAAAAGAGATCTGAAAACGCATTAATTTAGAGATTTCCAAATGACCTTGACCTTTGACCTTTACGTCATTTTGTTCGGCCAAGGTAAGCGCTTCCATCACAAGTGGTCCGATGTCTCTATGATAAGTAATAAAAAAGTTGGAAGTGATTTTATGGAAATGTATATACTTTCAGGGGCAATAACTACTAGAACGGGGCCTCAGATCCTTTCGGTATGAATAGATTGAAGAACCCACTAATTGACTAAAGACATTGGTAAAAGTTTCCAGTCTCTATCTCTTACGGTTAATGAGGAGTAGCGATAACAAGCATTTTGTACAATAGGGGCAATAACTCTATAGATTTTTTAAAGGAAGGAACCAAGGGGTTATATTTAGAAATGTCTTAAGATGTCCTACTACATCCATGAAAAAGTTTTTCTCTACCACACTAAGCAAAAGAGATCTAAAAACTCATTAATTAACGGATTTCTAAATGACATTGACCTTCGACCTATATGTCATTTTGTTCGGCCAAGGTAGACGCTTCCATCCCAAGTGGTCCGAAGTCTCTATGATAAATAATAAAAAAGTTGGAATTGAATTTATAGAAATGTAAATACTTTCAGGGACAATTACTACTAGAAGGGGGCCTCAGATCCTTTCGGTATGAATAGGTTGAAGAACCCTCTAAGTGTAATGAAGACATTGGTAAAAGTTCCAAGTCTCTATCTCTTATGGTTTCAGAGAAGTAGCGATAACAATCACTTCGTACACAAAGGGCAATAACTTTGTAAGTTCTGGGAGTTATCACGAAAAGGGTCATTTGGTACCATAACTTTTAATGGTTAATAGCATAAAGAAAAAAATGTTTCAATACATCTAGAAACAAAAAAGCTGTCCCTGGAAAAAAAGAGAAGAAAAAAAATAATAAAAAACATAAGAAATACAAAAGGTCTTTCACCTGAAAGGTGGAAAGACCTAATTTCCAGATGATATATTTTTTTTATTTTTTGGGTGTGGAATAAGAGTGGGTGTATGGTGTTATTACTATTTAAAGTATATAAATTTGAATGAATTTAAAAAAACATTATATTGTATTATTGACCCCAACTTTTTTTGTTAAAAAACTATTAAAAACAACTAGTAAAAAATGATATAACATTAAATAAATTGATTGCTAAATTTCAATTGTAAATGAAATCATTTTTTTATTTTAATTAATAACCAAATTCTTTGGTTGTAGATTCTAAAGAAATGGCGCCCAATATTTCTAAAGACCTTCCTTCTTACAAGAAATCATTTCGGAGATCGATGTTGAGTTGAAGGCTGCTTGTTATGACATAGCAATCGGACAGATGAAGAACGCTCTGAGTATTATTGAAAAAGTGAGAAGAAAACGCATGGTGTTGCAGAAAAAATCTGATATTTATCACAAAGAAATAACAAAGGAAAAAGTGGAAATTAAGAGATTACAAGACATGGTGGCCAGCCTAAGAAAAGAAAAATATAAACTTCAGGAAGAACTTTCTACTGTCAGCAAAGAACTGCAAGATTTTGAGTCAATGGTATCAGTACTTGATACAAGCCAGCCAGCATCTAACGACGAGGATGAAGTTATGGTCAGCCAACCAAGTGAAAGTGTATAGAACATGACTAAAGATATAACAAAAAAGCTAATTTGGACGTATTTGCTGTATTTTACTTGTGCTATACATGTATGTAATTCGGTCATTCTTCCTTTAACGGGACATGTGTCTGCTTTGACTGCATCTTTTCATGTTTTATAAGGGAAACAAACTCGATTAAATTGGAAAGTTGTGCTGTAATTGTTTTACGAATCATTAAAGGGGCATGGTCACGATTTTGGTCAACAATTATTTTTTCATTATTATTGTTTAAAATGCTTCAGGAAGGCATTTTTAATAGGCAACCAAATTTGAGTGTCATATAATGAGTTATAAGCGAATTACAGAGCTTACAATTCTTCGCTATGTAAACAAAGCGTTTGTTTACATTTAGAATGTTGAAGTGAAAATTCCAGTTTAGACCTAAAATAAATGTGTTAATCGTTAGGAACTGTTTCTTTATGCTTAAAATGAATAATAAGATAGACAAACTGGCATTAAAATTTTTTTTACTGGTATATTGAACCTATGAAAACAAAAACTGGACACGAGCCTTGTTTACATGACGAAGAATTGTGAACTTAACGACTGGCACCCAAATTTCATTTGATCATTAGAAATGCATTCCTAAAGCATTGCAAATAATAAAAACAGAAAAATAAAATTTGATTAAAATCGTGACTCTGCCCCTTTAAAATGTGAAACATATTTCTTATTTTTGTTTTATTTCATGAAATATAGCAAAAAGTATTGCCCTGTCCACATTTAATCATTTATTCTATGGAGTCATTAATAAACTTGATAGCTTAATTAGATTTTTTGGGATGTATGTGTATTTTTGTACCTCTGAAATTAAAATGTACTATATATTTAATTAATATTGAACATTAATATTTGACCAATGTTTAAAAAACAATTTTTTTTTTTCATTTCCACAAACTACATGTATCAAGAAATATGATCCTTCTTTTTTTTTAAATGAGAGGACCATGAATCTTTATAGCCATGTATATTTAGCAATAGCCATAGCTACCCAAAACCAAGCTAACAATATTATAGGTCTGATAGGGCATACTCATACATAAAACTAGGCCTGAATGATTATCCTTTTAAATGCAACATAAATATTGTTGTACTTGTTATTTAATGATCATTTCATTCAATTTTACTTACATATGATTGTTGTACTTGTTATTTAATGATCATTTCATTCAATTTTACTTACATAGGATGGTATGTTTTAAATAATTATTTAATAAAATTTTCTAAGTAATCTTTTAAAAAGCTTAGAAAAAATCTAAATAATCTGTTATAATTCCCTTGGGACCATTAATCAGTTCTGTAGAATCTCTTGCTTAGGAAATTACAATGCGTGAATACCAGAACTTGACGCAGAAGCACAATCCAGATATAAATTTGTTGTTAAATATATGCTTTCAAACGAAAGTCATTTATCAAGGAATATTAGAAATAAATCAGTTATGAATGACTGAAATAAGTCCAAGACTGCTTCATGATCCTTAGGCATGGAGTACCAAGATGATGATATCGGATAGCGACTTTCAAACCATGTATTTCTCTTTCTGAAGAAAACAAAAAATAACATTGATAAGATCTCCATTTATTCCTTTAATTTATAAATAGTTCTTTTCACATACATGTATTATAAATATATGAGCAATATTGAGTTATAAAAGTACTTTTATTTCAGAACTGAAGTCATTATTCATAGCTTGTAAAACAACAATGAATTTTTTAAAACTGCTTTGCACAATTCCTTGTCAAGTGATAACACAAACAATGTATGTATTTCTAAAGGCACAAAACTGATCCAGTACATTGCATAAAAATATTATACATTCATAAGTTCAACATAGATTTTGTCCTGAACCTCACAAATCACAAAGCAACTCATAAAATAGGTCCATTGCTATTGATAATGGCTGTCACAACACGCACTAGTTTGTCACCAGAGGTAATACATGAATCCACTTTCCTCTTCACTAGATTGATGGGCAATGTTCCTTTGATACTTTCAAAGTCCTTTAATCTTCCCTTTACCCTTTCACTGTGGATTCTAGCACGAGACATCATTCGGGACTTCTCCACCTCTTCCCTTGATAACTGCTTCTTGCCTTTGGTGAAGGCAGGTACAGTCAACATGGCACATCTAATGGCAAAGTCCGCCGACATATTGAAATCTGTCTGCTAACACAAAATCACCAGGCACTAACTTGTCCAAAAATCCAGAATCACAAGTAATATGTCGGTCACTCACTCGGCCTCCCCAACAGGTTGAGAGAAATGTCACACAGTCAGATGGACTTATTCCTATCAGGATCTTGATTGTGCTGTGTCTTTTGTAGATCGAATAGGTTTGATAGCTGATGTCAGTAATCGCCAATTTTAATGTGAGAAATTCCAACTAATGAGTTGGGTAATTTCGTTCTGACTTACTAAGTCCCCTACTAGCATATGCTATGACCCTTTTAACACCTTCCTGTCCCTGGTACAGAACTGCCCCTAAGCCACTTTGACAAGGATCTGTATGAAGCTCAAATGGGGAATTGAACTGGGGATAACCAAGTACTGGCGCTGAAATTAATTTCTCCTTCAGTAGAGCAAAGGCCTTCTCCTGACTTGGTCCGCAATTCCAAGTAGATGTTGGCAGCTTTTGTTTTCCTCTAGGCTTCTTCCCAACTGCAATTATACTAATAAAAGGGCGGGCAATCTTGAAAAAATCTTGAATGAATTTTCTATAATACCCTGCAAAGCCGAGGAACTGCCAAACATCTTCAGGAGATTTAGGTGTAGACCAATCTCACACTCTGTCTACTTTCTTAGGGTCTGCTTGTACCCCATCTTCAGTGACAATGTGGCCTATGTACTTTACCCTTTTCATAAACATAGGTAATCACAGATTACAAAGCTCACCGAGACGTGACATCACCCTTATGAAACTTCACCTTTATGAGACCACCTTTATCATATTAAATGAAAATCATACTTTATGATCTTGGATATTCATGGATTCTGTTTTGACACAATATCGTATATCATCTGTTAAAAAATGTATGATAATCATATGTTCATATTTTATTCAATACAATAATGTAAAATTAAATATTGCATCCTATCATATTTACAACATATATCATATAAAACAATAAAATACCATAATAAACAATGATGAGATATGATATTGTAACGTGATATGACATTGTATTGTGTTATACGTTATTGTATTTGATCACATAATACAACATCATAATATATAAATTAATATAGTATCATATTACAATATCATATTATATAATTATTATACATCATAACATTGAAACAAATGATATTATATTGTATAATATAATATATTTTATGATACTGTATCATTTTTGATACATACTATGATATTGTATCATATGATACAATATAATTTGATACAACATTGTATCATATCAAATGATACAATATTATGTGATAAAGTAAAATATTATAAAATACAATATTATATTATACATATTGTATCATATGATATAATAATATATTTTACAATATCATACAATACAATTTCATGTGATGTGATTATATATAATATTATACACCAGTATCATATTATACAATATCGTATAATACGATATTATATAATATTACAGTATCATATTATACAATTTCATGTGATATTATTCTATATTACAGAAACTTAAATCATATTATACAATATCGTATGATATAATATTATATAATATAAAATATTGTATCATAGGATACAATATTATATTTTGCAATATCTTATGTAATAGTATCATGTGATAAAATAATAAATTAATAATACAATATAATATTATACAATATTGTATCATAATATACAATACTATACACAACGATATCATGATACAACATCATAACATAAAATATCAAAAAAATTGATACAATATCATATCGTATCATATAACTTTTTATAATATTACATATGATATTATATTGAATCATATTAAACAATATTGTTTCATACCATACAATACTATATCATAGGAATCATGTTATATCATTTATCAACAAACACATCTATCTATCGAGCAGGTTTGAGTGAGGTAGGAGATTTCTTTAGCATCCTTGATAATGGAGATCAGGCTCTGCACCTGAAGCAACCTCTGCGTTTCATTTATAATATAGTTAAATCAACTATGCAAGCTATCATCTATAAAACATGTAACCTGTTCCAAAAAACTAAACCTCATCCAGCATCCGAAACCTATGGCTCAGATTCAGCATTCAAGCCTGTCAGGTGCATCAGTATACATAAGGCGCATCTCCATGCAAGTTTGGTGAAGTTCAGACCAGTAATAACTAAGATATCATCATCAGAGGGCACTAGCAATTAAAACCTTAACCTGCTCCAGCATCCGCAACCTATGGCTCAGATTCAACATCCATGCATGTCAGGTGCATCTATATCATAAGACACACCATCCATTCAAGTTTGGTGAAGTTAGGACCTGTAATAACTAAGATGGAGATCAAGCTCTGCATCTGAAGCTTCCTCTGTGATTCATTCATATTACAGTTTAATCAACTATGCAAGTTTGAAATAGTACTATTATCTATTAAACTTGTGACCTGTTCCAAAAAACTTAACCATATCCAGCATCTGAAACCTATGGCTCAGACTCAGCATTCAAGCATGTCAGGTGCATCAGTATCATAAGACGCACCATCCATGGAAGTCTGGTGAAGTTAGGACAAGTAATAACCAAGATATAATCATCAGAGGGCACCTGTTTCAAAAACTTTAACCAGCTCTAAAAACCTTAACCTCCTCCAGCATCCGAAACCTATGGCTCAGATTCAGCATTCAAGTCTGTCTGGTGCATCAGTATCATAAGACGCACCATCCATGGAAGTCTGGTGAAGTTCGGACAAGTAGTGACAAAGATATAATCATCAAAGGGCACCTGCAACGAAAACTTTAACCAGCTCTGAAAACCTTAACCTCCTTCAGCATCTGTAACCCATAGCTTAGATTCAGCACCCAAGCCTGCCTGGTGCATCAGTATTATAAGACACACCATCAATGCAAGTTTGGTGAAGTATGGACCAGCAGTAACTTAGATATTGCTATCAAAGGGCACCTGCAACAAAAACTTTAACCTGCTCCAAAAACCTTAACCTCCTCCAGCATCCGAAATCTATAGCTCAGATTCAGCACTCAAGCCTGTCTGGTGCATCAGTATCATAAGACACACCATCCATGCAAGTTTGGTGAAGTACAGACCTGCAGTAACTTAGATATTGCTATCAAAGGGCACCTGCAACAAAAACTTTAACCTGGTCCAACAACCTTAACCTCCTCCAGCATCTGAAATTTAGGACTCAGATTCAGCATCCAAGTCTTTCCAGTCCATAAGTAGGTCCAGATGCATCATCCATGCAAGTTTGGTGAAGATAGGAAAAGTAATAGCTTAGATACAGGACCTGCAACAAAAACTTTAACCAGGTCCGGACGCCGACGCCGACGCCGAGGGTATAGCATAAGCTCCCCCTGACTTCGTCTCGGTGAGCTAAAAAGGAATATTTCTTGGGAGACAATTTCAATCGAAAGTCTCTGAATCCCTCAGGTGCCAAAATTTCAAATTGGTGATAACCAGATTTCATATCCAGGACGGAGAAGAACAGGGAATCCAGGATTTCATCTATCCTAGGCAGTGCGTAATTATCCCCCACTGTCCTCTGATTCAGCTGTCTGTAGTCAACGCACATTCTCAATGATCCATCATGTTTCTTCACCAAGACGACATTAGATGAGAATGGCGAGTGTGAAGGCCTTAAAATTCCAGTACATGTAGTTAAAAATTCCTGTATATGATGCCTAATCTCCTCTATCATTGCTGGGGGTATACGTCGATATTTCTGCTTAAAAGGAGTAGGATCATGGATGGACTTTAAAACATTATCTGCATTCAATTTTTCATTGTTTATACTGTCTTTGATCAAAAATACTTTGGAAATTCGGGTTTTAATTCGATTTTGTAAGAAGATTCGGTCGCCAATGTAATATAAACACACTTTCATTTTTACCACTCATACAACTTGTTTTAAGAATTATAAATTTCCAAAAAATAAATTAATATATTTTAAAAGTTTTATTTACCGTTTATAATATGTTTGGAGCAGATCCTTGAATGTTCGATGGGCTTCAAATGTTCTCTCTTAATGGCTGACACCCACTTTTGCTCTCAGGTGAGGGTCCGTAGGTATTCTAAAAAACTTGAGATCTACACCTGGAATCTGTCTGTTTTTGCAGCCATACCTACAGCAATGGGCAGGCATCATGAATATTTTAAACTAGAGAATCCAACCACGATATCGAAGACACATGTCATACACGTAAACAATCAAAATGGCGCATAAACAGGTAAACTACTATAAGATTATCGTGGCCTTGCCCTACACAGCACTGGGCATGCGTACGAAACTATCGAAAGGTTTTTTTTTTTTTAATTTAAGTCGTGTAATTGGGTCTTTAGCTATTCCGGGAACAGACAAGGCCATTTGAAAAATGTCAATGTCCCTTTCGAAATAAAAAGGTTTTAAATTTTTCACAGCCTAAGCAATCGTCCTACGTCTTGGTTGTTATACCACTGTTAAAAAAAGTCTCGTTAAGAGGTCATGTTCTGTTTCTGCAAAAATATCAACGCAAGTCCTCCTCGCTGATATTTGTTGAAGATTGCAGTAGAAGGCACTGTGAGATGGGAGTTTCTTTTTGTCCAGTTGGTTAAAACGCTAGAGGTATTCATAAGGGAAAAATTCCTTGGCTTCTTTAATTCCATATGCCTTAAAAAACTTTGAAAATGACGTTCCAAGTGCCAAAAATTTTGTGATTGGAAAAAATCGAAGTCTGTCATTACTAACACAAGTCTAGGAGTTGTTTTTTTTTGGAGCAACTAAGTTTTCTGTACATATTAACAAGCACGCATTAATTTTCTTCGATTTACCCTTCTAGTTTTAGTTTTTTCAATGCTGCTCTTGTGTGATTTCCTCCAATTACCTAATTATCTGCCGTATGAGGATGTTGCAGAGCTCGGTATTCTCTACATCTGTTTTTGTACACCGATGTGTGGGATAATGGCCATGGTCTTTTTGAATGTTTGAATATGTTTATCGTCCTGAGAGCGTGCCTGGATATCATCCGACGGCGATATAAGATTTGATACATGTACCGGAATTTGAGAACCTACAGCATATTAAAAAAGGTATTAAGTAAAAAGTGATGAAAAAGTACGTACATTAACAAAATATCATTTATAGATACATTATTATTTTAATCAGGTGAAAGAAAACCCTAAATAGATAATTAGACTACACCTTGAATGTATTTTATGGCTAAGATTTAGCGCATGAAATGTACCTAACAATAACTTCTGCAGGACATCTTTGACTAGAGTTCCAGATGTCTGAATATTTTCATTTTTATCCTCAGGTTTATTTTCTCTACAGTTAGTCTTTCCTCGCCATTATTTACTGCCAATTTCTCTTCACTTCTGTCAAACGCCACACTAGCCTTATTATTAAGGGCAATTTGGGCCAGCTTGATGATCTCTGATAGGGATTCCTAATGATGTGTATAATGTAGGCGTGTCATCAACTGGATATTTTGCTGAGTGTACAACCAACTTTACTTCTTTCCACTGGCTCCTTTCAAGATCCTTATCTAGAATGGGCTCTGAATAGCCATTGTGAAACCTTTTTAAAATTTTAAAAGACAATGTATTTCTTAGACGCCTCTCAAACATTTCAACTTTAACTAAAAGTTTTTATAACAAAAATAAAAGAAAATTAATCTTAACATTTACTGCATTTTAAATTACTTATTCATCTAGATAAATAAAAATCATATTTATATAAAACTGGGTATATATGTAAAGGTATTTCTAAGTGATGTGATGCTTTCATTTTGATAATAGGTAGCATTTAATAAAGTTTCTTATCAAAGGAGATTGAAAAACAATTGACCTCTAATAGATTAAGTAATGATGCTGTATTTATGGAGAGTCCTTTGAATCTGGGTTAAATAGAGGAAAGTGGAAATGGTGTGTTCACTTGAATGGCCATATTTTTCTTAAACCTCAATGGAATTAGCAACATGTGGCCTACTTTTTCTCAGAATAGCATACGCTTTTTAATATTAGAAAAAGATTACGTTTCAAAGAATGTTATGTAAGTTAAAGATAGCAAGGGACAGTTTTAGATAAAGCTCCCATCAATATTTTTGTACAATTGAAAGTTGCTGTACTTAAAGGCTTAACGAGTATTGCTAAAATTCATGGAAGTCTCCACATGAAGTGCTGTCGGATGGGTTGAATTGTCACAATCCTCACACTTGACTGCTGCTCGACAAAAACGCATCTTGTGGGAACGAGAGTCACAGGAACGGAAGCATATTATTCTCCTTTAAGAACTTGCTTCTTCTTTCCAAGGACTTCTGCTTAACCCCTTGCACTTGTTCATTGTATGAAAGGTGTTGTGTAAGTGACACTTCCGGTTTGAGGAATTTTCTCTTCCGGGTTGTGCAACCTCTGTTTTCCTTGAAGAAATATGTATACACAAAGCACTATTAATAGGACTAGTACAAAGTAATGACTTTTGTATGCTAAAGTTTTCTATTTAATACATATAAGCACTAAAAATAAGACTAGAATTAAGAAATGACACATATTGTAGTAAAATATCATATTTTTAAAGTAATAATTAAAAAACAATTTTGCACATCAATATGCACATGTAAAATTTTTATCAAAATTAAAAAAACATTTTAAAAAATCAATTTAACATAATGACACCTGATGTTTTGCCTAGTTAATACAAATTAGTCACGTCCTTTATTTTATTTGAAAAAAAAACACATCACCATGTGTATAATTATATACATTTTTTAAATTTTAGTAAAACAAAAACTGGCGTGTAATTACATAATTACATAACACAACCAAACAAATATACTCATTTTTCAGTTTACAAAAAAATTCTAATGTATACTTATTGTAAAGCTTACAAAAAATAATTCAATGTATACCTTGATTCCTGCATAAATGGTTTTGGTGAAGGTAATCTATGGATGGTAGAGTGACGTTTTCTTCTGGTGACAATAAATATGATGGTGATGATAATGCAAATGGAAATGGAAATTGACGTGACTGAAAAAAAATAAAGTTTGGTTATTATAGCCTTGGTAATTGGTTTCAAATATAATTCATTTCCTGATAATGATGGAATAGATGCATTATCATTACTAAAAGAGGAAACAGAAAAACTTTCATCCATGTCAATATTGTTTGATATATAAGTGTTTAAAAATCAGGTTTCTTTATAAACACCAGCCATATTTATGGCTTTTTGTCTAGTATCAAACTGATTTTTTTTTTTTGGAATTAGAAGAAACAACACTAGTTAAAATAAAAAGTAAAGGTAATTTACATTCATATGATAAGTATTTGATTGCAAATTACCTAATATGACATGGGTAGAACTAGGCGAAACATCAGGTGTCGTAAAACTAGGGTTGGATACCGTTAAGGATGAAACGGTACGATACCATACCGGTATTTTTGAAATGATACGGTATTTTTAACGATACGGTACTAGACCTCAATAAATGAGAATGATAATTATTTTTTTTTCAATAAAGGTGTTTTTTATCTTTCAGTGTTATAATTTATAAAGATGGTATAATATATTTACAATAACATATGAGTTTACAAACTATGTTTATGCTCCAATCTTTTAATAAAAGATTAACAGACAAATAAATTGAATCTGATTCTCAAATGTTTAGTAAAGTTCCTTGTGTTTTCCCCTTTTCCCAGGCAAAATAACTGGCAATTGTTGCAAACACCACCATCTGATTTCCTACTGAAATGAGACTAAACAGCCGAGCGCGTTTACCCGGTTGTCAGCCATTGTTTGGTCGCACTAATTGACGAAACATCAGAAAATAGAACGGAATTTAAAAAAAAAAAATTGCGCTATTTTGTCTTTTTAATTTACATTTATTGTCAGAATAAAATTAAAAACTATCATTGTAAATGTATATTAGTTTTTTTTTAATTTATGTATTGACTTATTATAATATTGGCAGTCGAATCAAGGATCGTACTAAGAACGGGAAAGCTCATATTTCGTTAATTAGCCTATCCTTTTAATGCGCGGAGAATTCGATTTTAGCGAGTCTGTAATCGTGTTTTAAAATCATTTTAATTGTATAAAAAGGTTTCAAAGATACAGAAATACCGTTATTAGTACCGGTATTAAATGAAACGGTATTTTACCGGTATTTTTAAAGCAAGTATTCGGTACGGTATTGGTACCGTGTACCGGTATCCAACCCTACGTAAAACCAGTATAGGATGGGTAGGTAGAATTGCCTATTCTACCTGCAAACGTAACCCCCTTCTCTACTGGTGTCGAGGTCTCCTCCTCTCAGCCCGAGTCGTGGTGGTGGCACCCAGTGGTCTCCACACCGGCCTCCTCCTGGGTGTTATTCATCCCTGGGTTGGTGGTGCCGGCCTTGGTAGTTGAGTAGGGACCCGGCCCGGTGGTGGTGTCGGCCTTGGTAGTTGAGGAGGGACCCTGCCCGGTGGTGGTGGCGGCATTGGTAGTTAAGTAGGGACCCTGCCCTGTGGTGGTGGCGGCATTGGTAGTTGAGTAGGGACCCTGTCCGGTGGTGGTGGCGGCGGCATTGGTAGTTGAGTAGGGACCCTGTCCGGTGGTGGTGGCGGCATTGGTGGATGAGCGGGCACCGCCCCGGTTGTGGTGGTGACCTTTTTGTCTTTCGCTGTTGATCCTTTAAATAAAGACAACTATTTAATATTTTTCTGCATAATAATTTATAAAAATAATTAATATATATTCTGCAATAAATTTCAAAAAGTTGAGCTCATAAATTCGGTAAGGTGTTGTAATTTTTTAATTTTTTTTGTAGTTATTTTTTTTACATAAAAATATGATATCTTTGAATAAATATTGTCAAAAACATACCTTGACATGGCATCCTTGTATAGACTGTGGAGTTCTGCTGGTGGACAATTATTTTCTCTGAAGCAAATATTCTGTGGGTAGCGCGGTCAATGTCCACAATCTTCTTGTCCGCCACCCTGCACAGAGAAATACAGGAACATGGATCCCTCTGTAAGGCGCAATCAAACCCGCGAACGGTTCACATTATTACAATGCTGGGCCGACAGTCCAACAATTCCGAACAGGAGAAAAACAGCAAATTGCATTTTTACAATTCAACACGTTATAAAAGATACTCGGTGTGAAATGAAGACAAAGTGCGGTACTGATAAAATTTTTAACTTATATAGTTTAATTATGACCCTCATAACTTTAGAGGGTCAAAATACTGTGAACAATGTCAGCTATCTTTTGATAGAACCGATTTACATGCACTTTTTGGTTGGTTTGATAATTATTAACATAGCGGGATCTAGGGTCGGGGATTCGCTTATGTCTCGGACCCCCCCCCCCCCCGGGCAAACTTAATTACCCTTCGGACCCCCCCCCCCCCCCCTACCCCCGGAAAAAAATTTGTGGAACCGCGCATAACTTTTGAAATAAAATATTTTTTTTTAAAGCAATTTACTTAAAAACAATTTAATTTAAATATAGTTCATTGAGAAATCAAATGGATTAGGCAACAGGCAAAGCCTTTACATAAAAGCCCTCTCCAAAATACAAAGTCATGAAGTGGTGTTATAAAATAATCAAAGAATATAGTATGTAGCATAATTTACCAGTTAACAGAGTGATATATTATTGATATTTTTTTTATACAAGACAAGGGATAATTGGATATTAAATAATAATCTTGACTTTTGTCATATATAAATTGTAACTTAATTTGTTGTTTAACGTTTACATGATCTCATTGATACCTAAATTTATAAACCCACCACCTCATTCATTCATACCGACTGACAAACATAAGTATAGATTTTTCATGATCTAGCCCATTTGAAAGGAACAGTAATTAAAAAGAGTACTAATTAATAAAAAAAAAATGCAAAAACGTTTAGAAGCTATGATATAACTGTGAACATAAGGAAAAAAAATACATTTCAGGTTGTATGAAAAGTCGTAACTACCATAAATAATATAGTTAATATAAAAAGCTACAATGCGCGATTCTAATTGCATTGGGGGTGAAAATCGTTATATTTTAGAATGCACATACATGCGTATTGCAAACAATAGGAAAATCATGCGCACATCCATAAAATTTGGCATGGGAAAAGGGGGTTTCACGGTTAGTTGAGTTTGCCGGGAGGGGGTGGGATATGTCCGAGCCATATTGTTGATAATTTTATAGTGTAATTGAAAGAAATTTTAAATTGGGGGGGGGGGGGGGGCTGAACTTCATCTAGATCTGCACTTGAAAATGCTTTTGTCCAAGAAATACTAGTACTATGAAAACCGAATTATAAAATCTAACGATCTCGTGAATACTTATTATGTACAAAAACTTTCAAAGTCTGCGCTTCCTAAACAAACTTAAAAAAAAAAACTACTGCATTGTACTACTCAATTTTTTTCTAAAATCTTTATTTCTACTACTGGACTTGTGATCCTTGCCTGTTTTTGTGTTCATTTGTACATGTATATATCTATGTTGAATCTCAGATACCAGTGAACTGGTCTGAGTGAATAAAGAAATTGAATTGAAATTGAACACACCCTTCTAATCTTCTATAGATACGCGCATGTAGCAAAGAGCAACTCGTGTTTTTATTCAATATGCAGCAATTGCTGCTATGCGGTATCAAAGTTAGCTTATTCACACATATTAGTCACTGCCACGCTGTAATTTTACGCAGTCATAACAGTGCTGTACCACAACGACATGTCAAGCAAAACTGGTTTTAATTTATGTCTATAGCTTATTGTTATAAAAGATGACTGCACTTAGCGCCGGGTTTTGGGCCCTTTTCGGTCGTTTCTGTTGCGTTTATTTCTTAACCTAATATCAATTTTGTTAAATTTTTCAAAGAGTCTAGTCAATTTCCAACATGAATTAAGATTTTAGACTGTGATACAATAAGCTCATTTTATGTTTTTCTCCTTACAACTTTCGAAAAAAGGAGAATTTTTGCTGCTTATCTGCCCCTGATTTAAGAAATCGTGATGACCCTCGCCTA
>VIAA01000090.1:0-53635 GCA_015776775.1 Magallana hongkongensis | reverse complement strand
ATTGGGTGTGTATATATTTTCCTAAATCCCCAGAAGATGGTATAGAATTTTTGGATTCACTAGCATACCCTCCAAATGTATACAACAATTTTATTTCGACGTTATTAACAGCAAATGGTGCTAATTTTATTTATTCAAAGAAACGAATCCAGAACTACTTTACTTCATCATGCGGACTCTTTTGTATTTTGTTTTCCGTTTTAAGTTGCGAAGGAAACTCTTTTTGTGATATTTTAAATTTGTTAACAAATAATTTGAGATTTAACGAAGAAATCATTTCTCATTACATCACAAATTTAGGATGTCTTAGTATTTACATAGTAACATTTTGTATATCTAATTATTTCGAAAACAAGCGTGAAACAAGGAGGGTGTCTCACGATATTGATATTGAAGAAGAAAATATTAGAACAGTAAATATGCACCTCGACGAAATTTTTCTTTATCTAAAATTTTTATCATTTCCTGTTTGATTTCTATTTTATCCATTGTTTCTGTTGAACTATCACGTATGAATTATATGGATTGCAAACATGTTGAAATAGAGATACCTAAGTTTAATGCAGATATAAGTACTTTTCTACGAAATCCTTTGTTACTTTCGGAGAATAATTCTGTTGAATTAATAAAATAGTCTTACCTTAATCGCTGAAATATACTATACTACAATTTCCATCTTCGTCTTTAAACTATGGAGAAAAAACATGTTTACAAATACTATCATGTAGATAAAACATTTTAGTCTTACACATAATTATAAAATTTCACATTTAACTATTTGTGTAGAAAATTATAAAATGTATAATTTGTTAGTTTGTTTTATATGGTAAAAATATGAAATAAATGCTAAAAAAGAGAAGTCGTTTGTTGTTGTTTTTTTTAAAATACTATTTTTGGTTTGCAAAATCATATTTAAAATTACCTTACACAATCGCACTCCTCAACATGTAGGGGAGATACCGCCTCACTATTATTTTCTCCCTCCCCCGCGGTATCTTCCTCCTTTTCGTTTGCTCCACTGGAACCCTGTTCTCTAGCAGGCTCCATCGGCATCGATAATATGATGAGTTTCTAAAAAAAAATCAACAAAACTTTAAATGTACATGCATGTATGTATATTATATTTTTTAAAATTTAATATATATAATTTTTAAAAATATTAAAAAAAACAACAACATGCATTTATATCGTATTTAAACGCTTACCAAAATATTCAAAAACAATTCCTCTCGATTCATCTTGATGCGGTGTTAAAGTGCTACAAAATATACACCATATATATACATATGGTGGGTAATAAACGTTTAAAAATATCTCATAATAAAAGAATCACACGTTGACACATTTGTCAATTTATAAAGTATCTATCTATATTCATGAACAAAGAGTAGTTTGTTTTATGTATATATTCACAGGGTTATTATGTAATTTACATAGCCTAAAGGACATATGGATCAAGTAAATGATCATACATGGCCATTTTTTTTTATATTTACCCACTCCTTTACAAATTACCTACTTTTACCATGCACCAAAGCTTATTCCCGCCAAAGTCTAGGATCTGGTATTGGGTAAATCTAGTGGTAAAATTTATCAAACTTTAGAAACTTAAGAATACATTCAATAGTTTAAAACAGTGTATAAAAATGTATAAGACGATTTGTATGCTTTTTATAATTTTTAGGTTGTTTTCCCTTTGTTTTATTCAATAAGATTTAAACATTCTTTGTGTTTTATTTAAACCTAAATGAAACTAGTTTTACCAAACACCGGAGCGAAAAAACAACAAGAATCGAAAAAGTCGTTACTTGTATTATTAGGGTTTGTTTGCGTTTTAGGTTGCAGTGTTCAAGCGATTTGTGATGAAAAGTATGGAGTAGTTGTTTGTGACAGATTCACAAAGCAAACCCGCATTGCTAATATGGAAAAAATTACTCGCCTTATTGTAAGTGGAGTGGAAGACATTTGATTTCAATTATAGCCGTTGTTGATTTTTCACACATTATGCCATCAGGTGTTGCACCGAGAAAATCCAAATCAGGGTTGACTATCAAATCAACTTCATGAAGAAGATTTCCTGTATTTCTGATGTACATTTGCTTTGCAACAATTTCATTAGCTTTCCCATAGGATGTAGATGAGGATGAAAACTCTTTTTTTTGAAAGGTATTTTTCATGAAAGTTTCATTAATGTCCTTTTTCCTTCTCATTATGAGTCCAAAGTTGGAAGCAGTAATTCTCTTACTTCGCTCTGTGTACCATCTCGGGTCAGAACTGTAAGCGAGTTGACTTTTCTTACTCATTGGCATCACTAAGATTGCTCCACTCATGTGCTAGTCTTCTTTATCTTTGTCACGTTGCGGAGTTTGCAGGTCTGTAATTTTCTTCAGAGTGATATCTGTATGGTTAGTAATTTCATTGCTCACGATTTGCAGGGTATTCATGATTCCGTCTTGAGTGGAAGTAGTAATTCCGTAGTCTTCTTTGCTCATAGGCGGGGAATCGTCTCTGAATGCTGCCATTTCTAAGGCCATGGGATCCTGTGTTTCTGTCAAGAGAGATAAATCGTAGTCCATGATGTTTTGATTTATGAATTTTGTTTAAGAAAAACGCTCTATTATATACTCTCTGGGAGTGATGACAAAATGTAGCTAGGGTCATTGCGTAATACCTGCAGGTGTCAGGTGCTGAAACCCTATGAGTCATTGTAAACATCGCTGACTGTCTGTCTGACTGTCATTTCTAAAAATCATTAAAAAAGTGATGTAATCAGAGGGGTATATAATAGAGTGTTTTGTTCATTTTGAAATTAAAACAACTAGAAAACTGACCAGTCAGGAAGGGCCCCGCTATGACAATTAATATAGAGAAATGAAAAAAAACTTTGAATTCCATCCTCTTTATATTAACAATGATGAAAAACAAATGCCCGGCAGAAGATGTAAAGAACTGGAATATATAGGATCTCGTGATTTGTAGTTGGATATGATTTTCATCCAACAATTTAAGTGTTTTTTTCTTGAGCCTTAGTGAGGGGATAAAACACACAAGTTGGATAAAAATCATATTATACTACAAATCATATGAGATTCTATTTATCCCATGTTTTATACAATGCAATCAATGTTTACACTGTTTATAAAACTCTACATTATTTTACTTCATTATGCCTAGGCAAATCCCATTGTAAAGTCAAAACTGTGGGATATCAAAAAAAATATCCAATGAGTCATATCCACGGGATAAAGTGGGTTAACATGGGATGAAATAAAATTTGTTAAAAAAACAAAGAATTGATACCAATGCAATGATACCTTGGTTTTGCCTCCATTCAATAAAATTATTATAAATCATTGTGTACGGTATTTTAACCAAAATAAAATATGAATATTATATTTTAAATCCATATTTCAAAGAATGTACACAATACTACACATCATTCAAAAGTGACCTTAACTTCAAAACAAAGTTCATTTGCAGACACAGGCAGTGCAGTAATTAATCTCAATGTGACAGATAAAGAAAAAGCTTAGGATTTTCTTCCTGTGGAAGGTTAATTAATCCCAAAGGACAAATATTGCACAGCCTTGGTAACATTCTCAGCAGTTATCTCTCTTTGCCCATTCATTCTCAGCAGTTATCTCTCTTTGCCCATTTTTCTTATGCATAGTTAGGAATCTACCCCACCACCCCAGCTCCAAACCAGAAGACATAGAGAACCAAACTTAGCATCAAAATATGTATTTCTGCCTACTGAACTACCATACCAAATTTGAATTTGATTGGGCAACCATAAAAAAAGTTATTAGAAAAAAACAGGAAATTTGTGGACGGAAGAGTGACAGACGGACGGACAGAAGGACGGACGGACAGAGTGATTACTATAGGGCACCCGCAAATCCTTGCGGGGCCCTAATGATGGGTGATTTGTCTTCCTACTCATTTGAAGGGTATTTGTTCGTGACCAGATGGAACACAACGATAGAGGAGAAACAAAAGAAATTATTAGAGATTACAGACGTGACTTCAAGAATCTCGAGTCTGGAAGTTCTTCAGAAAATACTGGTGCATATAGCCGAAAGACCCACTCCCGGAAGACTACTTACGATTTATTGGGTTGGAGAGGGAGCCAAACTTCATTTACTGGAGAAAATGACCGGAGTTCATTGAAAGAATTTCAAAATTGGAATTGTTTGAGGAGAATGTTCAGCCAAAAAGGGAGAGAGTGTTTACACATAATCAAACAGATAGACAACATGAAGATTGCCTCGTTGGAATTTGCGTTCATGAAACTGAAAAAAGATCTGGAGAAACCGGGAGTCACCTTAAGCCAAGGGACCAGCGTGTAAGATTTAACCCGAAATTGGAATTTTTTGAAGTGCCTAACGAAGATCGGACAAGTGAATGGATGACTGCTGCGGTAGATCGGAGCCGATTTGAGCGACGGATTCAAGAGACTGGGTGCCTCATTGAACCTATTTTGAAAAGACGTTTAAAGTTGTATAATTATTTGTCTTAAAATGATTTTTACTGTTGTCAAAAAATCTCTCTCTCTCTATCTCTCTCACGCTTATAATGTCGGCAAAGCGTCAAAGCAAACCAGAATAAAATTTTGTTTCATTGTCTGAATATCTGATGTTTTTGTTATATCATAAATGAAAGACAGAGACAAGTCAATATTGAGGACATAAGAGTTCAGAGATAAAATATGACGTCATAGCACGCGCTGAGAGAGCTTGGGGTGTCGAGTCTAGGTATATTGAACTCTGGGTAGCTCGGTAACTGTCACTCTTTTTTGCTAATTTCGCGGGGATTTTGGTTAAACCCCTCCCCTTTTTCCTTAGCTCCTCCTTCTCGTCGTAAATACCGGGGTTCTCAGTCCCCGCATCTCACTAGTTACCTAGTACATCAACAATCGTTCGAGATGAGTTTCTTCCCTGTACCCGTTATCAATCCAGAGACGAACACTCGCCATATTCTGGAGTTATGGAAGTATGTATGGAACCCGGACCGAGAAGATTATGATAGGGTAAGCTATCAGCCGGTACATATCGTACAGCCCCGGGACAACCCCTCTCCGAATGTGAGTGGACTTAACACCCATCCTAATCACCCGATTATGTTGGAGGAGTTAAGCGCCGACACGATTGCGTTGTTGCAGCCCCATCGAGCGGCAAGACAGGAGCCCCCCCCCCCCCCCCCCCGGAGACCTTTGGAGCCAGTGCTCGGGCCTAGCACAAACCCCATTGTGGTGATGGAATCTGCGGAGACGAACCTTGTGAGAGTGTTTGAGAGTCCCGCCAGCCCAGACCCTTCTCCGCCCGCCTCTCCTACAAACACGCCGACCAAGAGGAATACACCGTCTCCACCAGTGTCTCCGTCGAGGGTTAGATGCGACAGCGTGCCTAGATATATTCCTTTACAGGATCACAACTTTGAGTTGCCGACCTGTCCCCTGCCTTCTTCCCCGACGTTAAATGGACACTTTGATTTGGGCATGAATGGCGAAGTATTTCCATCGGAGGGACTTCCTCCATCGCTTCCGCCTGCTGCCCGACCCAGGAGACCTGCTCCCACTTCACCAAGGAGAAGTCCGAGGCGCCCTGCTGCCCGACCCAGGAGACGTGCTCCCTCGCCGCCAAACTACCCGACCCAGGAGACGTGCTCCCTCGCCACCAACCCAGCCTCCTCCGAAACAACTTATTCCATCGGAGAGATCCGCTTTTAACACTTTTCCTAGGAGAGCTACTGGCCGGAATTTGTTTGAAGAGTTTATGTCGAGCCTCCCCAGACCATTTCCTTTGGGAAACAGCAGGACCCCGTCTCTGCCGCCGCCTCCCCCCACCCGCTCCCCGTCCCCGGATATCATGCTCGAGTTGTATACTCACACTCGCCATCCACTGGATCTACGGACACATTTAACAATCTTACCCACCTGGTCCAAGAAGGCAGAGAAAGAAACGAAGGGGGAATGCGTGGTATGCTACGGGATGGATGAACACCTACAGATAGAGTGCAAAAACTGTCATACCACCAAAGTCTGTTGCATGTGTGTCGTGGGCATATACCAAAGCATCAACTCGAGCCCAGTCTGCAGGTTCAGGGGAGAGTACTAGATGGCTGCCTGAAGAGAAGAGAAAAAAACCAACGGCCCTTTTAAGGGCCACCCATATTTTACGAAAAGTTGCTTTCTATTACATTGCAAATAAATATAAAAATATGAACACCAGTCTCACTTCCCTCATACACGAACATGTATTCTTACGAGTCACTCTCTCCTTTTCAATTAAAACACGAATTTACTATGGTCGTAGCGGGTCCTTCAAAATCGGGGAAAACAGAATTTGTTAAAAAGTTAATATTAAATAAACATTGGATTTCCCCTCCCCCCGAAAAAATTGTTTGGTGTTATCGAGAATGGCAACCCGCTTACAAATCTTTACAAGATCAAGTTAAGTTTATTCGTAATATTCCAGAAGACGACGAGGAGTTAGTAGCTGATTTTAGTGTCCGTCACCTTTTGATTTTTGATGATATGATGGGAGGGAAAGCCATCGAATCTATTGTAGACTGGTTTACTCGCAAAGCTCACCATCGCAATACTAGTGTGATTTACATTACTCAAAATGTGTTTGATCGAGCCGTTCAACTCCGCACGATTAGTTTGAATACTCATTACATGGTGTTGTTTAAAAATCCTAGAGATAAATCTCAAATCACGGTATTGAGTCGCCAAATAGATATGCCGAATTTAATGTCTGCTTATTTAGATGCTACTCGCATCCCTCACGGGTATTTGTTGGTGGATTTAAGTCCACAAACTCCCGACGAATTGAGATTGAGAAGTCGAATGTTTGAGGATTTAGTCGTTTACATGCCCAGAGGAATATAAATAATGGAAGCATAAGAGGATGACCATCATTACGATATAGGACATCATGGCAAGACAAAATAAAATGTTGAGACTCCTGAAACTTTTACAAGGAGAAAGAGATCCTCATAAAAAGTATTTGATTTAGAGAGCACTGATCTGAGTCAGTTTATATAAACCAGAGGAGAATAAAAAGTTCCATATTTTAAAAAAAAAATGTAGACAATAAATATAACATGAATAAAGGTGTTTAGAACTTATGAAAATATTTTTATTCAATTCAGTTCGAGGAAGACAGATGCCACACATCACTCAACTTGCTGCAGTTGAATTGGATACGGGATCTCTGTACAACACATATATTCTTCCAAAGGTGCCCATTTCAGAGGAAGCAATCAACACGACTGGCATTGTAGTGAATTCCGACTTAGAAAAAATGACTGTCCACGGTAGGGAGGTTGATGCAGTTAACATTATATCTGGACTAACAGAGTTTGTGGAATGGATGAAGAATATTTCAAATGTTATATTGGTAGCACATAATGGAAGGAAATTCGACTTCCCTGTACTTATGAGTACCTTACGCTGTTTAAACATGACAGACACACTGCTTCCTGTTGTTTCTGGGTTTATTGACTCCCTGAGTGTGTTCAAGAAAGCCTTTCCTGGACAGCAGAATTACAAGCAAGAGACACTAGTGAAAGCGGTACTCAACACCAGCTACGCTGCCCATGATGCTACAGAAGATTTTAAAACCTTTGGTTTGTTGATGAAGCAGACCAAGTTATAAGGTCCTGAGATCTTACAGTTTAGTTTTCCACCAATTTCTGTTCACCAAGGCCTTCGTTTTGGCAATGAGAAATCAAAAAACATAACGTCATTGCATGTTTTGATTGCTAAAGGTGTTGTGAAGCACAACACAGCAGAAAATATTGCAGGTTCAGGCTTGAACTTGTCCCACCTTCACAAGATATTTCAGAGAGATGGCGAGGATGGATTAGAGCTACATTTGCTCAGAAAAACTCTGAAGGCCAGGCCCGGGTTTCCTCCACAAAGCGTGTTCTTGACTCTGTTATTCCAAAACTTGTGGAATATTTTGAAAAAAAATGATGTAAACTGACATTATGAGAAATTGAAGGTCAAGATTAAATTTATTTACATGAATGTCAAGGTTAAAAATAAGTTGTAATATTTCTTTTATCAAAATAATTGAAGTTAATCTGACACAGTCTCAGTTTTTCAAAGTTATTGGACAGAAAATGCTTCTAACTTTTTCTTAACTAAAAAATGCATTAAATGTTCTATACAAATATGTGTAAAAACTGGATTTGAAATCAATTTGCTAAAAAATGTGATGTTGTATTGATGTTTACTACTACACATTATGACATTATCATCAATATATTTTGGTCAGATAAAAAAAAAATCTGAAGTATGTATTGAGTTATTATTGTTTTGACCCAAAAAATTCACTTTTGAAATTTTTTGTATTAAATTGTATTACGGGCTGAATACCTTAACTTTAAACCCTTTCTACGGACCTATATGTTTGTCTTGGGTGTCAATATTTGAAGTATTTATATTGTTAACAATTAAGTGGAAAAAATGTGGTTATGAAATTGGAAGCAGTGGAAAATCGTCATTGTGTATTTAAATGAAAGAATAGAAATTAATTCTAATAGAAAAACAGATTGACAATGACTGGCGCTAAAAAGTTTTAAGCCAGGTTAGCTCAAATGACATTTGAACCCTGATCAAAAGTTAAGGAAGTTAACTTTAATTTTGTAAATTTTCACATGTGTGTGTGTGTATTTATATCCTAAATTATTGGCTGTGTAATGGAAAATAACGTTTTTAAACTAATTTCTCCAATTTTTGGTCTACCAATATCATTCTAGCTTCTAGGTCTATTGATTTAATGTTTACCGTTTTCAAAGTGTGCACAAAGCCCCGACTGCCGAAATATCCTGCTGTCGTGCACCGATCCTCGCCAACCAGCTTCGCAACTCGTAATCACAAACGAGGCATCACTGCACATCTGAAAAAGAGAAGTGTTCAATATTCAACAAAATAGCTCCTCTCTCTCCCCTCTCTCTCAGCTTTGCTTTTTTAAAAACATTTATATGGTTGTTTGTAAAATTGAAATCATTGGGAACAGTGTTTGAAATATTCATATATAGAATTACTTTCAAAGTATTTCATTTTATTTACCATGTAATGTTAATAAAATCATGCGCCTTAAACTTTATAATACCTGCACAGTCAAAGAGTGATACCCTTTCCTATTGACGAAATCTGCTTCGTTTTCCTTTGGCTTTTTTATTTTGATTTGAGTGCCGTCAATGCACCCAAGAACATTTGGAACATCTGTAGTATATTAAATAATATCTAGATATACGTATTGTATTGTATTGTATTGTATTGTTTATTACCAAGAACCATACGATTCATAGGTTTAACATATATACATAAGTGAACAAACATATGAAAACATTTTTAAAAACAAAAACGAAAGACCATTACAATCTTGTATTAGACTGCGTGTGCACATAGCAGTCTGCAAAATATATAATATAGTCTGCATAAATGTTCAACATGAATTAATGGTGATTTAAAACATATCTGACTTAGGTTGAAAAGAATTAACGTGTGTATCAACAATAAATACATGTAATTGCACAATCTAATTAAATTTAGATGTTAGATCCGTTTGTGTAGCGAGTAAGCGGGCAGATCTAACATCTAGTTTTAATTAGATTGGTAAATGTATAAAGGATTGACGGAATAAATGAAAGAAGTGTTGTTTGCTGAATCTTATATTATGATGAACTTGAACTATTTAAACGACTTAGAGAATGAAATGAAATATCAAGAACGTTGGTAATAGTTTTGTATACCAACTAAAACTATAAACAAAATTATATAAATTATTATATGTAAACTGTTGATTTCGAAAATCATTCTCCGTGCATTTTCACGTGTGTTGTGTGGAAATGAAGATAGTGAAATGATTACAAATATAATTTGTTTGCGTTGTATTTTATTGATTTTTTTTTTTTTGGGGGGGGGGGGGGTATTTTTTTATTTGTTTATTTCAATGTTCACAGATGTAATGCTATTCATTTCATGTAAGTTTCAAACCTGCAACTGATGAGAGAGCTCGTTTTACTTCATTGGCAGCTGCACCTGTTGGGAACTTAATAAGTTGCCCACGAAGACTTGCAATATGCAGTGCAACTTCTCTTATACATCTGCCTGCAGAGCTCCTTGATATTGAGAGTGAATCTACTATCAATAGATGCATGGCACCCGAGGCCAAAAACCGCAGGCACAAAAAAATTTGCAATAGAGGAGGCAGGGGGCAATTCCTCCGTGTGGGTCGGGACAGGTCAGGTAGAAGACCAATGAGGTATAGGATACATGTAGTCTCAGGACGAAAGCGATATCTTTCGAAGATTTCCTCCTCCTCAAGGTCTTCAAGTGGATTTGACCTATCCCGAAAGACCCGTGGGCGTCGAAGCTGGCGATTTTGAATCATTCTGCGTACAGCAATTCTCCTGTGGGCTGCGATTTTTGTTTTGAGTACGACTTTGAGCACGCTCTAAAGTTAACTCGAACAATTGCCGTTTTGTACTCAGCCCGAGTAGGAGTATGAAAAAGTTTTATAACCTCGATATCTTGAGTAGGAGTACGATTTGGAGCACGGAGTACGATTTGGAGTACGAGATCGTACTTAAAAACTTTTTATAACCTCGGGGCCAGACCATTGTATGTAGAATTGGATCAAGGCATTCAATGACACTTCAGCAACTATCGAGGCCATTGCACAAGTTGCAGGGACTGATTCTACGTGTGTTCAAGCAAACTCTATAAGTGTTGTACATGTGAGAAGTCCACATCGTAAACACTGGAAATTTCCATCGATACCTATTTGTATTGAACCAAGGTCTCAAATAGACAGACGCCTTATTATAAACACTGTGGTGAAGCAAGGATCAGGAGCGTCGCTAATTTAACAAGCATTCTGAGAGTATTGCATAAGCAATACACGTCCTCTACCGGTTTATATTATTCTATGAAAGCTTCCAAGCACACAACTATTTCAGAGCTATTGTAAACGAGATGTCATGCTTTAATCAGAGATAAAAGAACAGAGGAAATTGAAATTATATAGTTGATATAGAAATTAAATAGGAAATAGGTAAAATAATACTCTTTATTTCATCTCCTGTAATTTCGTCAAGTCTATTCTGTATTCGCTGGTAAAAATTTGTGAAAACAATGCACTGTTATGCACAATATCATTTCTTACCGTCTTCTGTACCCCGAATCAAACCAAACAAGTAAACAGCCCAACCCGACAACGAACCCGATTGTAATAATAATACAAAAAAACCCCGGCCGATTAAATTTACAACACAATGCTTGACACTATTTTATAGAATTCATTTGTTTGTTAGAAATGATAAAAGGAATGGTACAGGAAAAGGAATAGTACAAGTAACGCACAGTATACTGACTACATACTGACTTCGTTTATTCAGTTACACACCGAACCCGATAACGAACCCGAACATTAAAAAATTGGAATATAAAAAATTAATTTTCTCGAAAATATGTCAATCAGACGCTACAAAAGTGTAAACTTGATCTGTAGTTTGACATTTTGAAGCTGTTCAGCAAGTTTCATATTATTCCTCAAATGCATAAAGAAAAAAAGTGAGGAAAACTGAAGTGGGACAGACAGACGGACTGACGGACGGACAGACAGACGGACTGACGGACGCAGAGGAAAGCTATAGTCCCCTCCGGTGAAACCGGTAGGGGACTAACAAGCATTTTGAGAGTATTGCATAAGCAATACACGTCCCCGACCGGTTTGTATTCTATGAAAGCTCCCAAGCACACAACTATTTCAGAGCTATTGTAAACGAGATATCATGCTTTAATCAGAGAAAAAAGAACAGAGGAAATTAAAACTTATAGTTGATATAGAAATTAAATACAAAATAGGTAATGTAATACTCTTTATTTCATCTCCTGTAATTTCGCCAAGTCTATTTTGTATTCGCTGGTAAAAATTTGTGAAAACAATGCACTGTTATGCACAATATCATTTCTTACCGTCTTCTGTACCCCGTTTCAAACCAAACAGTTAAACAGCCCAACCCGACAACGAACCCGATTGTAATAATACAAAAAAAACCCCTGCCGATTAAATTTACAACACAATGTTTAACACTATTTTACAGAATTTATTGCTTTGTTAGAAATGTTAAAAGGAATGGTACAAGTAACGCACGATATTATTACTGACTACATACTGGCCTCGTTTATTCAATACACTCCGAACCCGATAACGAACCCGAACATTAAAAAATTGGAACATAAAAAAATAATTTTCTCGAAAATATGTCAATCAGACGCTACAAAAGTGTAAACTTGATCTGTAGTTTGACATTTTGAAGCTGTTCAGCAAGTTTCATATTATTCCTCAAATGCATAAAGAAAAAAAGTGTGGAAAACTGAAGTGGGACAGACAGACGGACGGACGCAGAGGAAAGCTATTAGGGGACTAACAAGCACGGATATCTGGATACCACCGAGAACTACATTAGGTCTCATGAGTGAGTGTATGTTAGAGCCTAGTTCAGTGTCTAAGGTCGAGTTCCTTCAGACATTTTTTTGTGAACAGACTGTTGTGCCTCACAATGACATCGCTGCAGATGGTGGAACATCTTTATACCTAACAGCCTTACTACCAACAGACCTGAGATGTACTGAGACTCAAAGGAAAAAGATTGAAGATCTTTTTAAGAGATATAGTGACATATTCATTCAGTATGATCTGGATATGGGATACAATTCGACTGTTACTCACTAGATAGACACTGTTGATGATAAGCCTGTGTGTCAGCCATATAGGAGAATTCCACCTAGCCAATACCAAGGAGTGAAAGAACACATTCAATCGCTGTTGGATAAGAACATTATAACAAAGAGCACAAGCCCATACGCTTCACCTATAGTTGTGGTCAGAAAAGAGGATGGCTCTATAAGGCTGTGTGTTGATTACAGAAAACTCAACCAGAAAACGATAAGAGAAACTTTCCCGATTCCAAGGATAGAAGAGTCCCAAGATGCTTTACATGGTTCCAGTCTGTTTAGTATTTGCGACCTTGCTAGCGGCTTTCACTAGATTGCTATGTCACCTACAGACCAGCACAAAACTGCATTTGTGACACCTTTTGGCCTATTTGAGTACACAACAGATGCAATAAAAGGCACTCTCTATGACACTTCTAAACTGAAAACATTAACTGGTGATAGAATTGTCATCTTTATGAACTATATCTTCAAGAATGAAGGCGAACCTGCGGTTGTTATAACAAAAAACACAAAGGTATTGAAAACAGGAACAATGGCGGTTCCACAGGATATATTGGAGAAGGGCAAGAGGATTGCGAATCCACCACCTGCTGTGACGCGCCCTATCAAGACCTCCCCTGTTAAGTCATTAGTGTCTGTGAAGGGTAGAGTTGTCTCAGTAAGTATACACTTCAACTACTTCTATATAATTCTTTGCCATATCCGATTTGAAAACATTTGTCATAAAGTTTGATGTTATATATACCAAATCTTAATGACAGCTTCAATTGCCCATAGATTATTTCAAACTGTTTCCTCAGTGTAGGAAGTTCAACAAATAGGCAGCTGTGATAATTTAAAAATAAATTGGGCTCAAATGCATTTTATATTGCCAGTTAGAATTCTCTCAGATTCAATTTTACATTCTTTAATCAGTTAAAGTACATGAATACAACTAATCAAGTTCTGGCCCCGAGGCTATATTACTTAGATGAGCTCACTTTCGATCTCAGTCTCACTTATACAAAAGGAATAAATAGTGGAAAAGTGAGACTGAGATGAAGTGTGAGCTCGTCTACTTTTTATGGCCCATGGGCCTGATGTTCTAATGAATTTTGTTTAAAAATCCTATTTCATTTGGAAGAGAGACGGTCGAACGTTTATAAAAATTGGGGCGACACAACTTTCAAGGTAAAATTCAACGAATAATGGTTGGGATAAACTAATAGATATACAAAATAAATTGCACGACATGTTTGACGACCTGTTTTCGCAGGCCAGGGGTCACAATGCGGATCTGGGAAGAGTGGTCCTGATTCATCCGAGTTTAAAAAATCCTCATTGTACCGCTACAATCCTTGGAAATTTTGAATGCAGACGTCGTCATGTCCGAAATCACCAAGGTGTTGAATTCGAATGAACGCTTGCCCATCGACGAAAACCTTCTGGTCACCATTGGGTCTATAGATTTGCCTAAAGGACAAGATACCCTAAACAATTACCAATGACGTCTCTTTTCGGACCCAAAAATAGTGTGGACAGAAAAAATCCTGGCGTCGGAATCAAATTGAAAGTGGGGGTTGGGGGCTAGACTAATCCTCAGAAATCTTGACCCAAAAATAAAACTTACCTCCAAAACTACAAAACTTTATGTGCAGGTTACATGTACCTCCTACCTAAAAGGTAGGTACAACATGGCTCAATGCTAGGACGGATGAATTAAACCAATTGATGTGCAGCTACCTTCTGAATGTACATGGAAGTTTTCTTTCCGCTGACGGGGTTTTGGTCTGGTTTTTCTCACAGATGGGGTCAAGTGAACGACACTGGGAACATACAGTTTTATAACCATTTGCGGGCCAGTATTGTGTCTTGCCTAAAATCCATAGATAATGGTGGGTAGTTAAAATATATGAATGCAACAGGCCCTAAATTGCGGGGTTAGTTATAAAGTTAATTGTATATCATATGCGACAAACCAGATTTGTAAATCAACTAATGTTTAGGATCTGACATACATGTTAGAGTTCTTATAATGTGTAATCTTTGTAATCTGTAGTTTGCACAGGAAAATTCCTCTATAAACAGGAATATATTAGATATCAAAGTCATTGTGTTATGCATTGCCATAAATAGTAATCAGTTAAATGTTTGCATTTGATAATCTATTGCAGCATTAATATATGCAGTTGCAGAAAAAAATATGTATACACTGAACACCTTTTCAATGTTTGGCATACGGTATAAACTGCTTTATAATGGTTGCATTAGAATACATTGGTGTGTGTGTACGTACTGAATTTTAGATGAGTGTCTCGTCTGGCGGAAGTCGTCCGAGGGGCAGGAGAGCAAACAGTTGAAGCTGGATCAGCAGACCAGGCAGCGCGAAATCAGGCGAAGACGATTCAACAACAACTGGTTGCAGTAGTAACTGGGAACGTACTGCAATCACTGACAAAAGAGAGGAAAAACGAGATCGAGGTCGCCAGAGAGGCCGTAAGCAGAAAATGGACAGTGTACGATCAGTCTCAGAAGCAGAGACCCATCAACTCATCAAAATCTGTCACCAATGATCACAAAAAACCAGCTACCATTTCACGCAAAGTCTAAATACTCAATTGTCTCTCCTATCGATGCTAATCAATTATCTGCATACCTTCAAGGCTATGATCCACCGCTCTCAAAATATTTATTCGAGGGATTCAAATTTGGTTTTAAGATTCATTTTCAAGGTACTCGTCAATTTCGTTTTTCCGAAAATGTATCATCGTTAAAGGGGAATGAATTTGTTTTGTGGCAAACGATAAATAAAGAATAAGAATTAGGAAGGGTAGCAGGTCCGTTTGCTTCCATCCCGTTTCCTAATTTACAAGTCTCCCCTCTTGGTCTTGTCCCAAAACATAATCCAGGGGAATTTCGACTTATTCACCACTTGTCATACATGTACCCTGAAGGCCTATCAATAAATGCCCACATTCCTCGCGATCTGTGCACTGTACAGTATCAAACTATTGACACTGCAATTGCAGCTATCAAGAACATTGGGGTGGGGGCACTTTTAGCAAAAACTGATTTGGAAAGCGCTTATAAGCAAGTACCAGTCCATCCTTCTGATTTTGAACTACTAGGATATAGTATCGATGGTCAGTTTTACTTTGATAAAACCTTACCTTTTGGCCTAAGTTACTCGTGTAACCTTTTTGAGAAGTTTAGTTCGGCTTTACAATGGATTCTCCAAAATAAATTTTCAGTCGTACATTGTGTTCATATGCTAGATGATTTTTTATTCATTGGAAATCCAGATTCACTAGAGTGGCATAATGCTCTTATGGACTTTTCACTCTTTAGCCGATAACATCCATTTGCCGATAAAACATGCAAAAACTTTCCCTGCACAACTTTGACTTTTCTTGGCTTAGAAATAGACACTATCAAATTTGAAATAAGACTGCCTCAAGACAAGTTACTTCGTCTGGCAGACACTATTCAGCTTTTCAAAAACAAACGCACAACTACCTTACGTGAGTTGCAATCTCTTATTGGAGTGTTAAATTTTGCTTGTTCAGTAGTACCACCTGGTAGGACATTTCTTCGCAGAATAATTGACCTAACTAAGAGCCTCAGAAAACCCTTTCATCATCGTAGGTTAAATGCCGAAGCTAGAGCTGACTTGGAAGCTTGGTCTATTTTCACAGAGCATTTTAATGGCAAAGCATTATTTCATTCCGGGGAAACTCTGTTCCTCCCAGACTTTGCATCTCTTTACTGATGCAAGCAATTTGGGTTTTGGGTGTACATTTGATAGGCAATGGTTCTATGGTCCATTTGAAACAGACTGGTTGAAATATCACATTTCAGTTAGAGAATTCTTTCCTATTGTACTTGCAATGGAAATATGGGGTGAGAGCTTATCTAATACGTCAGTTGTATTACAATCAGACAATAGTGCAGTGGTTCATGTCATAAACAAAAATTCCTCTAAAGACCCACATTTGATGAAACTGATGAGACGTCTTATGCTAGCTAACTTCACTAAAATACAACATTCATTTCTTTGCTGAACATTTCCCTGGCCTTTATAATGTCGCACCTGATCTCTCTCGCTTGCAGATTCAAAGATTCAGAGAACTCTTTCCAGACATGAAAGCGGAAAGAACATCGGTTCCACGGGCATTACTACACCTTTGACTAGTACAGCAGACTTCCTTATTAGAAGCTCATTATCAGAGGAGTCGTTGTCATCATATAGAAATATATTTGCAACTTACAAAAGCTTTATTCACGATCAGGTAGATAAGAATTCATCTCCTTTGCCCCCATCACTGTCTCATCTATTAATGTATATCGCACACTGCTACCAACAAGGTTTAGCTGCTTCAACAACGCGTACACATATTTCAGCACTTAGTGTTACTTTCCAACTAGGGGGTTACCAGGATTTGACTCAAAATTTTCTTATCAAGAAACAATTGCAAGGTTTTGGTAAAGTTAGGCCTACTATAGACAACATGCTACCAATTACTCCTGATATTTTGGCAAGGATTGTGTCTGCTTTACCATCCACGACAACCTCTGCATTCATAAGCACCCTGCTACATGCAATGTATGTGTTAGCCTTTTGAGCATTTCTTCGGGTCGGCGAGATTACTAAAACATCTGTAGCAAAACAGCATTTTTTGCTGGCAAAGCATGTAACATTAAAAAATGATCCCCTAGATAAATCTATAGAACTTAAAATTCCACACTTTAAACATTCTAGCCAGTCTGCTACTCTGCACATTCAGCAAAGCACTACCAATCCCCAGTTATGCCCATTTGCAGCTCTTCATAATTTTTTAAAAGTTAGAAATCATGAGTCACCTTTAGAACCCCTGTTCTCATTTATGGATGGTTCACAAGTCTCTCGTCAATTTTCCACTGCACAACTTAGGTTAGCACTGGCATTCTGTGGATTAGATACAATTAAATACCAATCGCATAGCTTTCGTATTGGGGCAGCTACATTTGCTGCTGCATCTGGATCATCAAACATTCAAATTCAAAATATGGGTCTTTGGAAATCCTCGGCATTTAAGAAGTACATCAGAATTCCAACAATGACAATGTAAACAAGGCACTACAAATACTCATACCAGTTAGGGATCCAAACCTTGGAGTCAGGGTCTTCAGGTTCAAATTTAAACATATGGGCTTTTTACAACGTAAATCAGTACGGATCGAACCATGAAGTCAGGGGTTTCTGGTTCTATTTTCTGTAATGTACTGTCCTGTTCATTTGTATTAGATATGCTTAGAACAATGTAGTCCAATGTTATGGTTCTATTATTTATGATGCAAAACAGAAGTTTTGTTTTGTTACACATTGTGAACCATGAAGTCTGGGGCTTCTGGTTCTATTACTTGTGTTAAATGGACAATGTCTCTGTTTTTATAAGACACAATTTCAGATATGTAGAAACCATGAGGTCAGGAGCTTCTGGTTTTATTGTTTGTCATATACGGGTGCTAACTATTGGTTACACCTGCTTCTGGCTCACTTCTCTTGAAATATTAGGTTCTGTAAACTGGTGTTATGAGGTATTATGCCCATATATTGTAATGTACTTGTTTGGTTCGTTTTTATTTTAAACGTTGTATGTGTTGTCTTTGTTATGAAAGGGGGGGGGGGGGGTAAATCAGAAACAGGAATGTTAGGATTTTGCTCATCCTGGAATCTTCACCTTTATCTTTGTCAGACATGTGTGTGATTTGTAATATCTTGCTTAATATCTCTTCTCAGATGTAGATGTTTAATACTAAGTTATAACTCTGACGGTGTCTGACATGTAAAATGACAAATTTCTACCACTTGATGAATATATCTCTTTAATATAAATGGAATGAAATATTTACTCTATTGCAGGGTTGTGAAACAGGATACTTATTGCCCAGAATGTTAGATCAACAGTAACATGCACTGAATGTGGCAAACCCAGATGTGTCTATTCCAAGTTAAAGTTGACTCCCAGAGATGTAAGAGCTTTAAAGCACACCATTGAAAAATATGACTACACTTGTGGAGCAATTTTAGCACCTGAAGGTATAAATATTTGTTATTCATGTTCATTAATCCGACAGCAAAATAATTTTGAAAATTGGGACACTTGAACCAAAATTATTTGATCAGTTCTAAAACACCATCAACACGGACCCAAACAGCAAACCATCCACAGATCTGCTCAGGACGAGCGAGCCATATCTGCCACTTTTAAATAGCCATTCACTTTAATGAATGTGGTAAATAATTGAATTACTATCCAGACTCTGAGGACACACATGAGAGAATACATTCTGATGATAAAAAGAAAAATTTAATGAATATATAAAATATTTTAATCAAATTCAACATTGCCAGGACCATACACCTTTTTAAAGAACTTAAATATCTGACAGAGGTCAACTGTTTATAAAGGTCATGGTACATGTATATTTGTTTTATTTATTTATATAATGAATGTATCCTTGTACTATTTGAGCATATGCCTAGATCAGATCCTTGTTTGACATTAAATTATGATGAAACTTTGCCTAAAGGAATGACACCTTAATAATATGGAGTTGTTCATGTAGGAAAATAATTGCTCTCATATCATTGAAGGGAAATAATTCGACTTTAGACATTTCAGTTATTCAAGTCAAAGATTTGCATATAACATTTAAGCATTGGTTCAATACTGGTACTACAGTTGTAAATATATTTTTCAGAGAAATTTTAATTTGAAAACAGAATACGTATGCCATGTATGATAAAGATTTCAAATCATTCAAATCAACACTTTAATGGTATATAGGATTATTTTAAATTTTGAAATTTGATTTTTTGCAGGTGATGTTCTACATGGGAAAGTATTTGTAAGACTTCAATTGTCATGCTCTAGCCACATTGAATTTGCCTTTTATGCCTCCAATATTGGTAGGGTGGATCTATGTGCTCATTGTGCTTCACCTGAAACGAACAAGGATCAAGAACAGCTTAAAAAAATTTAAGTCGTATTACCTGTTTGTGGAGAGTGTATCCAAAGAAAGAAATATATCCCCAAAAGAAATCCCAAAAAGTGAAATGTTGACATTCATATTTGTATTTTCAAAAGTACTTAATGAAGAGACTCTGACACCCAGAACCGCAACAGTTTTTCTGCTGTTTTATTGATTCATTGTTTGAAGTTCTGTCCGACATTTGTTTTATTTCTATTAATTTGATTTTAATCTAGTCATTTGTTTAATTCAAAATTCATTAAAGCATTAACATATGTCTGATGTATTGATAAATAAGTGTCAAGGCTATTCCAGCAAAGAATCTACCCCCTCATTACTCAGGACTTAAAAATCACTTTGTATCTATTGAGACTATATGCATATTAGTTTAGTTTGTTATCTTTTAGCTCAAATAAAGTTCATTCTAATAATTTTATTAATATTGGTGATTTCCTCAATGTCAGAAGCAAAATCTGAGTCCTGAGCTGTCAGAGGGTAAATTATTTGATGGAACATTCTTCAGGTTGAACAACTACAGTACATGCAGATATATATTTAAAACACTTTGCTACTTAGTAGTCACTGTCAAAGAGGGAAAAAATCACAGTCATGAACAATTCTGAGATACAAACCCAAATAAAATCAAATAAAATTAACCTGACACAGAGAGCTACAAACATTTAGACAATTTAACACGTACATTTAAGTTGCTACAGATGGCTATATAGATGTATGCCAGACATACACATAATCGATTTGTTTTGCTCTGTTAGATATTAAAAAAAATATCAAGATATGAAAAAAAACCCTACCTACCTACCCACCTACAAAAATGTGGGTAAGGTTTGGGGAAACATACATTCTTTTAATTGTGGCCTGGCCCAGTAGCTCTCCGGTCTGTCAATATTTTTGTTCCCGTCGAGCTACAGTTCTGCAGCTATGGTAAACGTTAAGATTTTTTTACAGACCAAGAGCTACAGATTAAGAATACGACAATTCTCGCGCTTGTGCGCATATCATCCTGAGTTTAAATATCATTGTCGGAAATGTCCGAGTCCAGGCTTTTTACCCCCTCAGGAAACAACAGACAGTCAACAACCAAAATAGCCACGAATTTTCACACGAGGCCAAATCAAGCATATATTTTACTGTTTAACATGGTGTTGTTTTTTTATCTTATAAAACATACAGTCCCTGTTGCTGGCAGGAAATCTTTAAAATCGAACGGGAAAATATGGAATAATTTTGTCTATACCATGATTTGTAGTGAAAATGTGCAATTGTATTGGTTTGAGAGCTTCATTCAAAACGGAGAAAAAATGATATTATGTACGGGTTAACAAATCTGCAGACCTTCGCAAAATGTTAATTTATACCTTAGAACATTATTCACGTTTATCAAAATGAATCAAACATATACGACATAGAATCATATAAGTAATTTGACATTTTAAACACTATCCGTCTTAAATTTATGAGCTAAAAATTGATAATTTTTCATTATAATGGAAAAAAAACAAGCGACCTAATTAGGATAGAATTAACAAGTTGTGGATGTTTAACTACTTTTCGAACTTTTCTGGCAACGTTTTTATTTCCGAATTATTTTTAGGTATTATGAATTCATTGTGTATGTGTTGTTTTCTCTATTGTTTATGATGTATATTGATCAGTAAGTTTCAAAAAAGTATCCCTGAATGCTTATATAATGTTAGAAGGTTTCATTTAAGGTGGAGTAATCCTTCTAGCGCCTCTCTCACAGGTGAATGAAACGTGACACCTGTATTCTGATTGTTATCTATAAACGTATTTGAATTCGTTATTTATTCATAAAATCATTTAAAAGTCTCGGAAATCACTTGGTGGGCATGTTTGTTTAACAATGAATTCCAGGGTGTATATTTATAACGGCTTTCACAATTCGTAACAGACAAAATTTCGTCTTTCTTTATAAATTGAAAAAAATGCAATTTGTACAAAAAATATCGTAAACTATACTAAGGGTTGAACTTCTGATACACTTACGTTGGGATAACTGTCTTACGGGAAAGTTTGTTTTGTACATCAAAACGCGAGTATGCTAAAATCATATGACAAACGGTTAATAGTACGATTTCCTAGTAGAGAAGTTTTGATGATGAATAATATAAATGCAATTTATAAACCACTATTTTTTCATCGGCATTAGTTCTGAATTAAATTTTTCAACACATAAGCACAATTTAGGTGACCCCCCCCCCCCCCCAGAAAATACTATGTTTTTTTTCTATTTTAAAAACACCGCTTGGAGACAATAATGACAAAGAAGTAGTTGATTTCCTTTTCGTCCCTCATTCATTTATCTGGAGTGTTGTATCCAGCAGTACAGCGATTTGTCCCCCTTGTCTGCCTTCTACATTCATCCCTTCGCGTTTCTGCTAGACTGGTGGAAATCCATTCTTCTGGTGGTCTACATTGAAATATCTGAAGTTTTTCTGGCTTTTTTTAAAACAATTTTGATATTTTATGTGCAAGAAAAACGGAAGAACCAGCGCCACCACGATAACTGTAAATTCGCTTCCTCGAACTGGAAGCCGCATTCTAGATTCATAAATATAATAATGTGATAAACACACACATAAAACAACAGTGTTGTTTACCTATTTCTCGCGAGATTTCTAAAATGCACCAACTTATAAGCAGCATATACACCCTTATAGAGGTGGAGGTATAGGTGATGACGGATTTATTAGGGTTTCCTAAGGGTTGTTTTTAGAACAGTGCATTTATAGAGGTCGTTTCTGATTGGTTGTTTTAGAGAGGTAGCAATATAGAGGTCGTGTTTGCATTGGAGGATTGAATATAGAGGTGATGACGTAGTTACTATTGAGGCCGTATAGAGGGGGACTTTTTAGAACAGTAAATTTATAGAGGTCGTGTTTTCATTGGTTGCTTTTAGAAAGGGAGATGGAATATACAAATTTAGTGAGCATGCGTAAAAAAAGTAGGAAGTTTTAGGTTATAACGAAACCATAAGATGATTCTATGGTTTGAGAGCATGCGCTGTAGTATCGAAAACGTAAAATAGATGATATTAAGCAATACGTGAATTTTATTTAGAAAAAATAGATGGATTTGGATGACCTATTTTGAGCAAACAGTGAAAATAAGGTATACTTACCTGTGCACAGAGAGATATATTTAATAAAAAATTACATAAAAAAATGCGGTGATGTAGCATGCGCATTTGAACATTAAAAAAGGGTGTATATTAAAAAAAGTTTAGGGTATATTTTAAAGAGTAGTTACAATTTTTTATCATTTTTCAAAATGCCCTAAACACCAAACGAAGCGTCTTCCTCTGCAGTAAAAGGACAGGATACTGCTTTTCCAGTCCCTGAACATGAAGACTGGGATTAGGAAATAGAGATGGATCCCTATCCTACCGGGCGGTTGAGGGAAATCAATGGTCAATTAATATATATGTTCGATCATGATTACGAACAATATATTATTAGCCAACAAGAAGAAGAAAAAGAAGAAGAAGAAGAGAAGAAAGAAGAAGAAAAAAAGAAGAGAAGAAGAAAAGAAGGAAGAACAGTAGCTTCTTTTGAAGTATTATTCGAATACAGTAGGTAAAACGGTTTTTTTTTCACCTAATGTACTTTATAATGAAAGACTTTTCTTGACAACCAACAGTTAGTTTTTTCATATGCTTAATCAGTTAAGTTTGTGATAATTAACTGTAGGAAGCAAGAAAAATGACAGGTATTATAATATGTTTCTATAAAAAAACAAAGTAAAATTATGTTCAATATTTTTTATATAACTTTCTTAAAATAACATCAGTATTATAAGAATATGCTTTATATATAGGAAATACTCGCTATCATTTGTAATAATGTCAAAAAAAAATAGTGAATGGAATTGCATAAACGTGATGAACTTATACGTATTTTTTACAAAGAATATTTTTAGAAATGATAAATACAGACATGTATATAAGGCCAAAAAAAATTTTTATGAGATAAAGGCATTTTTTCATTTCACATCTAGACATCAGTGAAAAAGGTAAGTTTTTTAAATCATGAAAAACTACTTAATGATGAGAAAAGAGAGGTAACTCTACAAACTATACATGCACTGCGAACATTTCCGTTAATCCATTAAATACATGATATCCTCAAGTTCTTCTTCAATGTTATCAAATCTCGATTGTAACTCTGTTAAGCGTCTTTCAATTTTTTCTTTCTCTTCTTTCAACTCTTCTTGTCTTTGAATCATCTTCAATAAACTATTGTCAATGTCAATTTCCATTTCTTCTTGCTTTTCTGATAATTCCTCTTCTTCTTCATTTATCTCTTCTTCATCTACTTCTTCCTCATCTCTTATCTGCTCTAGGTCTTCACAAGAAGTACCCACTTCTTTGGTAGATTTTAAGGGGAGCTTGGGATAACTGTAATTTTATTAAAAGAAGTTTAAAAAAAAAAAGGAAGGGAGTTACAATGATACATGATTTTATATTTTGTGTTTAAAAATAGTGAAAATTAAAACAAGGATAAACATTTGGTAGACAAAATGTTTATGCTTTTATTGGAGGAGAATGGTCTAGATTTGTATAAAAAAAGGTTTTTTTTCTATTTTTTCTCTACAGTAAATGATTTTTTTTAAATTTGCTTTAAATAAAACATCATACCTGAATGTGAGATGTAGACTGTTATTTTTTGTGAATTGAACCGAAAGACTGCTATTTTCTGTCAAGTTAATTCTAAAAAAAATGAAGAAATGAATATTTAAAAAATAAATTAAAAGGTTAAATAAAGACAAAAATAAATAAAATAAAATCTGCACAGATGTAAAAAAAAAATAACTACTTACATAATAATTACTTTTTGGAGGGTAAAATTAAATTGTTCAGATCTGGTGAAAAAATGAACTTGTCCTATCAGGTCCGTAAGTTTCGGCAGGGGGATAAGGCCCCACGTATGTCAAGTTGGCAACACTGGTAAAAAAATGAGGAAAGTATCCCTTTTTCAGGGAGTCGAGCTGAAATGCTTTTGGCAGTTTCCCGAGGGCCATGGGCAGAAAATTGAACGAGTCCAAGACTCTGATGTTCAGTTTACCGACGTTGAACATCTGAATCTTACTGCCTCTGTAGATGACGAAGGACCTGCGAAATTAGGTATTGAATGAGAAAGCAGCCGTCATAAGAAAGGTTGTGGAAGAAGACCGTAAACCCCTTGTGCGTGTCACTGAACATCCAGATCCCCAAATCGTGCAAGGTCTCGAAGACTAGTTCGCGTCTCCCACATGTGTTGGTACAGGGAGGTTTAAGGTACTTCTTGGTCTTCTTATCGATCTTGGAACAAGCGGAGCATCGATTTTCCTTCTCGCATTCCGAACATGCGGTCTTGACAGCGGACACAGTCAGGGTCGGGTGAGGGAGCGTACCCAAATTAGCACTGCACGATCTCGTCTCGTTGGGAGGATTCGATGTCGGCAAAGATGTATCGTCGTGGCTCTGGCGGGGAGACCGCGTGAGCTCTGGCGTAACAGAGGTGTTCGGGTTCGATATACTGATGACAGGACTTGCACGTGTAATGTCCGCAGCGATGATCTTCTGGCTTTCTGTCGGAGATGTGAAATGTCTGCAGACAAACGGGACACTTGTATGCGGTCTGACAAGGAACGAACCCCTTGTCAGTGAGTGTTTTGTGTCTTCGGTAACACGCCTTGGAGCGACAGGTCCGGTGACATTCGGACGGAGTTCTCGACCCTTGCGGCAGTCATACGACTGACACACGCCACAGTAATTCACGCAGTGGTGACGGTAAGGTTTCTTAAATGGCACGAGACAGTGCTGACAAAAGTAAGAACTGGTGAAAAATCCAGCGATTTTACGCGGATATTAATTCCTCGCGATTAATTAGGAATTTACAGTAAGGAATGGCGTGAAAGTGTTCCTTGTCGTTTATGTCTTCGTGGTACAGAAAAACTTTCTTGCGTTCTTGATTGTGGTGGGCGCTGATGTACGAAAACTTATCCCCCATACTTGCACTGATGACATATAATTTTATATTCAGGAATTCTTCCAGGCGGGGGATGCAGGCATAAGTCAAGGGTTCGTCCGCGACAATCCCTTAGGCCTTGCAGACTCGAATCGTCAAGAGGTCTTGTGCCCGCTGATGATTGGCGCGTATATTGGACACACCCCAACATGAATGAGCATTTCTCCGGTAGTGAATGTTGGCTGTCGCATCTGGAATTTGCGGAACTCATCTGGATGAAGCTTACAGGCGACGGCGAGGGCAACAAGAGTAGGCCGAACAAGACAGATGTTGTCGTCGTTGTAGATCGCCACAATCGAACGCCTTTTGGCAATCTTAAGAGCCAAAGTCGACATCTTGCGCCCTTTGCCCCCCTGCAGATATCGGATAGCTCCTACATCGACCCGACATGAGGAATCAAAAGCCACATCCTCATTACTATTAAGAACGTGGGTCAAGGTTTCCAGCACGGTGTCCGTATTCATGTTTTCCATTGGACGGAAGGAAACGAACACCGGTAGGCCAAGTCCTTCGTTGTGAATGGCCACACGGACAATATCTCCAGGACGAAGGTCTCTTTTGACTCGATCTATCATTTTCTGGAAGGCTTCCTTGAGAAGGTCGAACACCTCGTTCATTTTTTTCTGCTCACCAAAGAGGCGGTCGTTGAAAGTCAGTTCGTATGAGACAACTTTGACCCCCATTGTCTTGAGAGCCATTTCCTTACGCAGACGGATGTTGAAATCGTTCCTCCCGCCTCCTTTGCACTGTCGAGTCCCGAGCGAAGGAAGGTCCTGGTAACTCTGTAAAGTCGAAGGTGTCCAAGTTTTCTAGAAGTGATTGATCTCCGTGAAACGAGGACTCCGCGATGTCATGAAAGTCACATGCATGGACCGCATCTAGCAAGTCATCACCTTCGGCAAGAGTCACCTCGCTCCAGTCCATGTCTTCCAGATCTGTGAACAGGTCTTGTTCCTGGACATCTGATCTTTAAAAAAACCAAACAAACATAACATTTCTATTGATTATCTATAAAACTAAATCAGCTGTATAATGAATATTTTAATAAAATATCTAGGATGTAAAAAAAAAAATTGATAAGTTAAACTGAAAATAAGCCTGTCACTGAACTAAGTGTACATAAAAATTAGTTTGTCACTGAACTAAACATTTATTTTTTTCCCCTTTCTTTTCATTTTAGAACAATTTTAATTCTTGTTTTATCTTTAATATGAATTACTTGGTATTATATTTTGGTAGGAAGTTTTATTTATCTAATAATTTTTTTTTTGATTATGTGTTTACTATTTTCAATGACAAAAAATACCTGTATTTTTTACATATTTTCATTTTTTTAAAAATAAATTTCAATTTAGGAATTGAAGATCTAATCGATACAACGCAACAAGTACTGTTCTAGTTTGTAAAAGACCTTGTCGTTACAGTGCAAAATGTACTACTCTAGTCTATTTGGAAAGTCCTAGTCGTTACAGTGCAAAAACCACTGCTTTAGTTCTTTTTTAAAATCCTAGTCGTTATAGTTCAACAAGCACTGATCTAAATTTTATTTCATAAAGAACTCGCGTTGTAGTGCAACACAGTGTTACCGATTCTTTTAAAGAAATGATAATGCAGTCAATCTTAAGAAATGTTTCGATTACAAATTTTACATAAAAAGAAAACGAAATTCTCCGGAGAGGGTAAAAAACAACAAAGAATACAAAATGTAAACAATCTCAATATGAAACAGACACAAAAAAATATGACAAGAGTGGGTTTCCATGGTTTTAAATTTTAACACATCTCAAAGAACAGCTTATTCCATCGAAATCATTTCCATGAGTTAATAAACAGACATTAAAATAGTGTATCCCTAGCATGTTTGCAGATGCAATAATCAATCAATTGCTGCAAACAAAATGAACGACCAAAATAAAGACAGACAAAACCGCGCCAAATTCTCATCGACTCAATATGACAGTTCAAAAATCATATATGACTAGAAAACGAGTGTTATGTATTGGCCACACATCGTAATTATGAGAAAACACAAAACCTACTACATACAGTACAGCTCACGAGTATCCCGACACCCACCGTGTAAAAAACACGGTGGAAAAAAGTCTGTGTCGCACCGTGCACACGGTGTGACACCGTGTATGTGTATTGGAAAATTCAAGAAAAAGCACCGTGTCGCACCGTGGCCGCCTGTGTAACTCCGTGGCCACTGTGTTACTCCGTGGATATCGTTACCTGAGACGTTGATAGAAATAGCGTATGTTTAGAATTAAAGAAATTATGGCTAAACAAGAGTTAAAACATATCCTTTTCATATTTAAAAAAAAGAATATCGACTTAAGTTGCACAGACCCAGAATATTGTCGGAGCTGTCAAGGTGAAGTTAATTTTTTGTGATCTGAAAACTCGACGTAAATGGGTACGTTTTAATTCTTTGTTCTTCAATAAATTGAAATAAATTCACCAAAAAATATTTAATAATCAATTTATATATTATCAAAATTCAAATCAATTTAATTCATCTTGTTGTTTTTTTCTAAACACACGTGATGTTGTAACTGACGATCCTATTAAAATGTCGGGAGCCTAAACGGCCTAATTCTGTTATCTGTAAACACTTTCTGATTTATTAATTAATTTACAGCCTTATTTTAAACCAATTAAAAATGAGAAATGAAAACATTTCAGATCATGTTTTTCTAAAAACATGTGCTGTTGATGTGCTGTAGTAAATATAACAACCCCATATTACCGGTGACTCGAATAATTTGGACTTCAGCTATTTATGTAGCAATAAATAAACAAAAAATCACTTTTATATTATAGATTATAGATAAATACATGAACATACTCTTGTTAAATTATATTCAAGCATTGTACATGCATTAAAAATATACCCGCATTTCATAAAAATAATTTTCAACTTTATTTCCGTATAGCTGGTAATGGCCTCGTGATTTCACATGAAAAAAATCACTCGTGCGATGTACGGAATTAAGCTGATCAGATACACAGCATTGTCTTTCATCTTGGGTTCTATACACAACAGGTGTTATTGTCTGTCTTGTTAGGTGTCATTGGAATTTACAACTAACTGTATGTATATTTGGACGTCTGAACAGGTGTACTCGAGATACCGTTATTCACACCTTTCCGCGAACACCTGTTTGGTAACTCATCACAACCCGTCGTGTGTATGGTCTGAATATATCTTACTTCTACTTTGTTAGTTCAATGATTTTTCCTAATCTCTAACAAACAACAAAAGTGTCTGTAGATATGTACACAAACAACTACACGTAAGACTATCGGCGCGTGGATCCGGGGAACAATTCAGCAACTCTATAAATGCGGGAATTTCACAAAGTATTAACTTGCGATAAGAAATTATTTATCGGGTACACATACATGTATGTACAAAAAAACCTGATTGATTAAAAAGATGAATGAGATAATACCGGTAACGTTTTGCAAGCATTTAGAATAAACACAACTTTACTGATGTGAAATAGCGTCGAAATTTTAACGAAAAATCTTATTACATCGTGAACTTTACAAACTTTTAGTCATTGTGTTGAAATCGTTATTAAAACCATGGATCTAAAATAAATGAATTAAATTCATACAAATAGAACTCTTATAATTCTAAAATGATCGCACAAAAGTACACATACACAGAGAGAGAGAGAGAGAGAGAGAGAGAGAGAGAGAGAGAGAGAGAGAGAGAGATTTTACAACTTAATATTCCAACCCTCATGCATGCAGTATAAGAATGAAGAAACTTAACATTTCAAACACTGAATACTTCATTGTGAAACATTTTTCTGTTTTGCGGACTTAGAACGACATTTTTTCCATATCATGGAAGGAGCACGTGGTCTATCTCGCGGGCTGATTTGATTGACAGGGATAGCACGTGTGGACCCTGACTGCATATATTCTATCGCAATTTAAGGGAAAAAGGTTCAATATAATGGAAACTATAAATCTAACTTATTACACTGCATTACAAGTAAAATGTACTTATATTAAATAATACTGGTATATTCTCTCTCTTTCTCTCTCTCTCTCTCTCTCTCTCTCTCTCTCTCTCTCTCTTATATGACGATCATTAAACAATCAAACAGTAATTATTGCAATACTGAGTAGTTTCATTTCTAAACTCAAGTTGCTATAATGATGAAATAAAAAATTATCAAGTACCGATCCACGGATTCTTAGCGCTATGAATATGTACCGTGCGGTACTACATGGACAAGTACATCACACATATGTATAAAAGAAAGAAAATTTGAAAATATATTAGATATAAAGCTGTATAATTATATTATTTAGAGAAAGTACATTTGTTATCAACAACCCGTTAGATTTGTTATCGTTGAATAGAGTATACGTGAGAAAAGATCACAGTTATGGTTCTATGCACTATTGAAACTGCCAAACTACAGTAACTACGATTACTACTACTTTTAAAAACGGACTGAAACAAAAACTTATGGAACCGTTTATTTGAATTTTAAAACGGAAGAGAAAGTGTTAGTGTTTTAATTGATCAAACCTTTATGTGGGCGATATCGATTTTTAATATTAACAAAAATCAACCGTGTCAATCGCATACGTCTGAAAATTGCGTGCATAAAAATTTTATTTATTTCTATTTCTTTGTCTTTTTCTTTGATTATCTTACGTACATCAATAAATATTTTATTCTTTATAAGTTTTATTCCTAAATCCTCCTTTTTTCACAGGTAAATACCGCGTGTTACACCGTGTTATTTTCCGTGTTGCATCGCGTTGCACCGTGTCGCACCGTGTTTTTTCTTGTTCTGTGGCCGTAACAGACAACAATAGATCAAAGGTACCGACACTTCCACGCTCAGCGTGGACTTTCAAACACGGTGGTCGGTGTTTTTGTCGGGATACTCGTGAGCTGTACTGTAAGTGCCCTTGATGATCTTACAAATTTTCTGCTAGCTGCTTCAACTTGCGTGGTTGCAATAAATGGCTGCTGGATCAATTTTTTTAAAATGTGACGGTAGTTTTAATCATTATTATTTTTGCTACGGAAAACACACGAATTGTAAATAGCTAATGTGTCTGAACGTTACAAGTTAAAGTAAATTATTCCTTGAAAGCTGTTCTCTGTTGCTAAATTGTGCTGATTTATCGTCTCAGTTAGGTCACCCCATTCAATTCTCACTAATTCAATTAATATTCGAAGTGTACAGAAGCTGAAACAAGTGTATATAAGCTAACACATGTGTTTAGAACACATTTTACTCATGGCATTGAACTTTATAACAATCTGAATTTGAGAACTTAAACCCTAAGTAAACAACGCCCTAATAACAAAATAAACAGTCCGATGAAACGAGGCGGATAAGACGGACGACTTGTCTCTTGACTCTCAATATAGTTACTCAAAAACACCATTGTATGTTCGTAGTGGTCACGTGATTAGGCAGTCGCATGGTACAAGCAGATGTATTTGTGGTTTTGAGGTCATTTAAAAAAAATCAATATTGCAAGGGCATAATCATGTCAAAATTCACAACTGAAATATAAAATAACTTGATGTTATATCAAATTATTTTATAAGAAACTATAATTTACAATGCATGAGTTGAATAATTTTGAAAGTCACAGGGTTATTTTCATTAAAAATTAATTAATTTGTAAGATTTTACAAGGGTCGAAGTTTTTAAGTTACATAGCATATTTCAAATTCACATGTAAACAAACTATCCATTTATAATTTTATAATTTTCCTTTAATCTATGACATTTATTTTTCTTCGCTATAAAACTGCAATAAAGCCTTCAATGACTTAACCTAATGCGTCATTTTGAAGCATATGACGTCATATTTTGAGTACAGCGAGAACAACATCTCTTTTCAGTGTGTACGATATAAGGGACATCAAAATTGTAAGTAATAGCACTTGTTGTTTTCACTTAAAAGATAAGAATAAATTAGTTTTGCTAATAAATAGATTAATAGGTACTTTCGAGGTTTGCAATATACCGTGATGTCATATTGTACATTTCCCGTACTTTTTGTCTGAACGGAGTTTATTGGCAGCTAGCCATAATTGTGCTGCGTATATAGTCTTTTTTTAAGGACTTTAACAAATTTACCTTTGGCCAATGCTCCTTTTCACTGTACACCCATCCAGCACTGTCCATGTACCTTGTCTTCGCTGTCATCTTATTTTCGTAATTCAGTTCACAGTTATTAGCCCCTTTGAAATAGTTAACAGATTTACACCGAGGTGTCACCATACATTCCGTCACACAGTCAAGGAAACTGACTTCTGTGAATGACTGGATCAGTTTCCTGTCCAATCTGTGTCCTCGCTGAAGTTTAGAGAAGCCCGGTTTTAAGCTGCAATAACACGGCACAAGGAAACTTATAAAAAACCACGGACATCGAAAGATTCAGAACAGCAACATTGTACTGTATAAATATACAGTGTACAGTGCGAATGCACACTTCGAAGTAATGATAATGCACCGTATGAGTTTGTAATTAATATAGGGTTTGTTTTTAAATGTTTGAATCCATTGTATGCAGAAGTCGGGAATCAATATGCACTGAATTGGTAAAATGAATGTTTGATAAATAAACTATGTAAAGCATTTCGAGCTTCAAAAAAAATGTTCATTGTGTCGTTGAAGCCAGGGAAATGCTATCGACTTGTCAATAAAACGTTTCACGCCACCTTTGGCGTTGAACTTTACTACACATTGAGTAATATGTTGATATTGATTTGTTAGGCCTACCTGTGGAATTTGTATGTCTTGCACATCTCCAGCTTCAAAGTGTCGGACAGCCCTATCCATCCCTTTGAAATTTTCTACACCTCTGTCATCACACGGGGCACGAGTTCTTGCAACCATAAATTTAAAAAGTTAAACGAGACTTATTTAGAAGGTCAAGTTTGACAAAAGTTTGACTGTTATTTCTTCGACCAAATTAAGTGTCGAGGGATCAAATGAGATGATAAGATAATCGCGTGGTTCATAGATTGACACGTCACTCAAATCTTTCGAGGAACACGGTTGATTTTCGGCTTTCCGTTTCTGTCCTCGTCCTTTCGAAGCAATTTTGTTTTGCATTTCCTTCATCATTGTCAGTATTGATGGGTTCACTGGAGCCTCTTTTTCTTCCGAAAGGCCATCAGCCATTTCAGAATGCTCAGAGTTTTCACTCATTGTATGAAAATACGCAAATGTCAATGTGAATAATTTGCAAAATAATGCGTCAATACGCAATTCAGCGTTAATACGCAGTTTAGCGTTAATTACGCTATATGTCTTTAGAGCAAAGTTATATAAATATCACAAATCACTACAGTCCTATAATAAAACTCACAACGTAAATCCAGATACTTGATAATAATTAAGAGCCATTTTCTGTAAGCATTTAAACACTTGTATAGGAGGTTCGGCACGCATAGTCACCGATTTTTCTCAAATTTGTGCATTTACATTTTAGAGCAAAACGTCCCAGTGTTGTGATACTAATAACACCCCCCCCCCCCACAAAAAAAAATAATGTTTGCATAAATATTGAAGTACTGATTCATTATTTTAAAAACATATTGTTTCATTATCGCAGCGATGTGAGCGCACAAAGAGTATAATTAGGACGGGCAAATTAGATCGGGCGTGGTGTGATGTGAGCATGCAAAGCGTATAAATAGCAGAAGGATAAAACGTACGCTCAACTAGGACCCCAGGTCACCCGAAAATAGTTCCAAAATAGTTGTGTATTAATGAGCAATTGTAGAACTCTTTTATCATTGAAGATAAGAATGTAAATTAACTTTTTTTTCCCCTTCTCTTCAGCTTGGATCGGTGCTGTAAGTATAAGACCAGTCTTCGAGATCGCGATAATGGCTCTTATGAAACACAAGACCACCGGTAAGTTGATACCTGTATGTAGGTTTCGCTCCGAGACTGTATCTAACTCTAATGAGTGTAAAACTGAAAATCGGGCGTTTCCTAATTTCAAAAACAAAGTACTAACTTGTTCTTCACGAAAAACGCAGTATTACCTTATCCCATCATAATTGGTCCCCGATGAAATGTTGATGCTGCTTGTCAATAATTATTTTCGATTTTCATAAAAATAAGCTTCTAGAATCTTTAAATATGATAATATTACCATTGCTGGCTTGGTACACCGGTATTAAATGGATGCAACGATTATAATTTAATTCCGAATTTGCTCTCATCGTTCTCATGAATAAGAACATAAACCTAGTGTGGTATAGTTGACGTATAGATGCGAAAGGAGATCCCTATGTCCAATGTCGTAAGCAATTAAAGATTTGGGGATAAACTCACACGGCAAAAATCAACAAGATAAACCCTAGAGTTTGAATTTCAGTTATATCAGCCAGATTGAAACCAAGTTAGCAAGTGTTTTTTTTAGTATATTTAGTATACTTTGGACTTAAGTCTTGTATCTCAGATTCTCACAGCTGTATAGATCTACTGACATTCATTACATTTTGTGTGTATTTTGATAGATTGATTTCCTTTATTTAAACTTTGAATGAGTATTTATAAATACTATATATGTTTATCATATTAATTTTTTCACAGAGGTTCACAATGGTTTTCAGATCTCTAATTTTATTTTTTGGGGACTGGAGCCTGGGCCCTAAAACTTGGAAAAATAAATGATCTTTTATCAATTTTGCTGCTGTTAATAGTGCAGTAAATTTATTGATAACAGGTTAATATATTGTTTATTATTTGTTTGGTAAAGATTTAGTAAAAGCTATTTGGACCAAATGGGAGGGGTCGACAGAAGAGAAGATGGGGCTGGTGCATGGTCTAACCATGTACGTAGCAGACCTTGCTACGCTTAGACCCGGAGAAGAGCTGAATGATCAGGTAAATTTATGTTTTATCTTTTATTGATTCTGTCATTTATTTCGGTTATTGAATATAGATATTGTTAACACTTCCAGATACATTTGTATTTGTATATTAAGACTGTTAAATATGACATACCGGTAGATTGGATAGAATAAGGCACACCTAATATAGGGTGACCCATACAGGTATATCAGGAGAAAAGTATGGCATGTGTATTAGTTGTTTTTATAAGATTATTTATATATAAAGAGAAAATTTGCTATATAGTATTTCACGATGTAGCATTTATCATGAAGGTTTTATATTTATGCTCAGTTTTGTCAAATTGTAGATAATAAATGCATATATAGGCATATTAAAGAAAAAAAACGGATCAGGTGAACCAGGTATGATAAACATTTGAAAACAGAAACATGGAAAATATTCACTTTGCAATAAACAAATGATAGAAAAAATGAATTCTTAGAGCATGGAATATTTGTCACTCTGATTGTATAGTGTTATCAGCTCTCTATTATTTTCTAAAACAAAACTGTATTATTATTGTAGACGATGCTGTGTGTCAGCAGTCCTATTATATCGTCTATCATGTTGGGGAAAGGCCATATGGGGTGGTCGAAAAAGGTAAATACCACACAAAATGTATGATAACCATAGTCACACTAGTAATAACTAACAAAAATATCACCTGATATTGTCTTTGTATTGAAAGTCTTATTTACATTTAATGTAATATTAAATATTGACAATGACTAAAGGTGTAACAAATGTTGTATTGAATTCTGTGTTACAGCAGGACATAAGAGACTATGATGTAGTCATAGGCTGTCTAAATGAGAAGAGTTGCCACTGGGTGGTTGTCGTAAGTAGGAATCACGGAAACAATAAATAAGCAGTATAATAGACAAAAATAGATTTATTAATGTTCGGTAATTTAGTGTGTAAAATTACTCTGCTTTCTATTTCATTCTGAAAAATTATTCTACGTAGATGTAGCATTTAGAAAATATTGATATTATTAAGGATGTAATTATTATAATTATTTTATAAAATTTATAAAGAAGTTAAGCCTTAGGCTTAAATCATTTAAGATATGCATTCAGAAAGATCATATGTTACAGGTTCTTGATGTGCAACATAGACATTGTTTTGTTATGGACCCACTCCACAAGACTAAAAGTCTTAGGCTATATTCAAAACTGTATCATGTTTATTGATATGAAGAATGTCAAATATGAATACTAACATGGAATGAATATATATTTAAATAAAGAAAGGACAAGTTGTACGATGTATTTATCTGCTGAAAGTTAACTGTACATGTTCCTATGATGTATATAGAGACCACATAAATGCATTTTTTGTTCAATGTAGTACCAAAGAAAGAGTAGTTAAATCTTAGACTAAATTTTGTAGCTTTATCTCTAAATCAATGGGCTATGAAGAGTGGCACTAGTTGTCCTACAGGTGTCCCTATACAGGAGGACTCCACATCCTGTGGGATTTTTTGTTTAAAGGTATATGAATAGGCTGGTAAAATTATTAGGAATGTCAAATTGGTCAATATCTGATAATTGTTTACATGTGCAATTCCCCTATCAAGTATGCAGGTACTTTTGAGAATGTAAATAATAGTGTTTTAATTTTTCGGATCCAAGTTAAGTCCTTTTAAACAGTCAGCAACTGTTTTTATCACTTTCATAATGCATTTATATATATATATATATATATATAGAGTCTAACAAAAATGATTTTTTGTGATAAATTTTATTAGCAAATGCACGTAAGCACGAAAGACAATTAGTATACCAATAATTACAAATGGTTAACAGTTCCAAAATGTTCACGAAAATGGTTTGATCAATGCAAGAAGGAAACAATCTATGCTTTGTAATAGGATCGCTAGTAAGTATATGTACTTTGAAATAACATAAAAATATACATCTGTGTTATCCAATACCAGTTTTAGTATTTGATACTCGTACACTCCATCAAGTATCCTGCTAAAAGGAAATGGTAATTTACAGGTCTGTTGCTTTCTATAATGCTTAAATCTACTGAAGTTTAATTACATGCACAGTGATTATGTTGGTGTCCAAGTAGCTTAGTTTCGGATATTGGTATGTATCTATTTCCACTTTTCCTTCCTATTTTAAGGTCTTCCGTTTCCAACGGAATACCTTATTGTTATTGCTTTGTTTCTTTTTCCCTATTAATAAGGTCTTCCGTTTCCAACGTTTCCATATCACAGTGTTCTTAATTGAAGTTTATATTATTTGAGATAGGGTCCCAAACCCATCACGATGTTTGTTCTGGACGACTTGGTTGTTAGGAAGTATGCGACAGGGTAGCAGACCTTCAGCACCAGCTGGATGCTATCCAGTGACAATGGATTTGAAGCAGGTTATTGTTCATGAGAAACATGTCAATGTTTTGAAGAAGATGAGTGCCTTTGTTGTAATAAAGTATACACCGTTAAAAGACAGGACGTTGAAAATTGGGCAGCAAACAGTGGTAAGTCTTAATTAGGTTTAATTTGATTATAATTGATAATCAACTAATTGCTTTTGAGGTTGTAGCTTAAATTTAAACCATATACATTTGGCATATATAATCATTTTAATTGTATTTGTAGTGTTAAATTATTTAGTGGTGTTTTGATGGAGATCGGATTCTGAGAAAAATAAAATGCTTCAATTGATGAAAATGGTGCTTAGAAATGAATTAAAATTTAAAACAAGAATAATGTTGCAAGGTGATAATCCTCAATTTATGGCTTGTTACAATAGATTTTTAACATTTAACATTAAATTAAGATAAAGGAAAAAAGATTTTTTTTTCATTTTACAATTATTATATTGAAAAACGATTTTATATAATAATGTGAACGATTTGAGTAGTTTATGCTTTATTATTATGGCTTACGGCCATCTAGTTGCCGGATAATCTTTACGACAAAGAGTTCAGTTATCTGAACATGCGCGACAAAAAATAGTTCTATTCGAATGCTGCAAAGTTTATTGTTTGTTGTTCAAAATAAATATCTTTTAGCAAGATTATATTTTCCATATGTTATTATCACTTATTTTATTTTAACCAATATGAATTGACTTTATTTAAATAAACTTGAAATCTAACGCGAATGAATATTAAATGCAGTGTTTTCCCTAGGCCGTTTTTGCATAGAGGTATAGGCCCCCGCCATGCATCACACAGTGCCGCCATGCTTTCCGCTATGCATACATGTATTTTAAGCAAAAAATCTTTTCCCAAATATTTCAGATTTCAACAGTGATAAGTAAATGTAAATTTGTCGTTAATTCGTTCAATCTTCATAAAAACGTTTGCACCCACAGGGAGCGTCGCTAACTTCGATCGACATCGATCTCAGCAAGGGGGAAAGTGTTTAACGGTTAAAGGACTGAACTTATGATTGATATATATATATATATATTGAAACTGGGATTATAAATCGGTAATAAGTGCATATATAGAGGGGCAATAACTACTTGTTTTAATATAATGTGCCTTCTTCGACACCTCCGCCATTATCGAATGTTGGGGATTTTCCAAGATCTAAAAATAGCACAATGTTCCCTCGATGGAGTTACATTGGTTGTGCTATGATTGAACTGTTTATTTGTCGTAAAAATATTGGAAACTTGAGACCAAATGTTCTCAAATAAGAAAACAATATACAGTTAAGCTTGATTGCAAGTCATACACGGAAGCGATGTCATATTACCTTAACATAGAGACATCGTATAGTATGCCTCTGAAAATGACTGTGTACACATGTCATGTGAAGAGAGATTGACTGCAAAGTTATAGAGCAGTAATTAATTTTAATTAAATTTGGTGTCAAAACAAGTTTGCTGTAATAGAATAGTTCCGCCTGTTTCTTGCCCCCCCCCCCCCCCCCCCCCTCCAAAGAGTTTATCTCTGTACAAAGGGAAACAAATAAAACAGAAGGTGTAAGAACTGCCTTGTGAATCTATATTTCTTATAAAAGCTTGTGAAGGTCAGCCTCTTAGAAAAGTAGAAAAGACCCAGAAAAATATGAATAAATATACATTTATGAAATACAAATAAAATGGAATAATGTTGGTATAGATTTCATGAGAATTCATTAATTATAGTAAATAACATGCAGTACTTTTCATCATTTGGTTATATTATTTTTACGCGCAGTGATTTCGCGCTGGCTGTTGCGTTGTTACGTCGCACCGTGCACCAACTCTCGTGCAAGTTCATAGTGCGTAGGAATACAAGGTATACTTATATTTGAGAGCATGTAGGTTTTAATTGTATTTTGTGTCCTATATCATTGTATGAATTTACAGTTAATGTACTTCAGTCGTTGGATAAAAGAAAGAAGCAAATTGTCTCATATTGGAGTTTGAGTCTGACATCATCATAATTATTTCATGCAGTCTATGATTTTCCTAAAAGCAATGGTGGTTTCAACCAATTGATAAAAGAGGCGTCTAGATTTCAATCCTGTCTGTTTCGGTCACTAAGGTTCGACCAATCAACAAACGGGGCATGTTGATATCGGTCCTGTTAGTTTCTATAGATCTATGAATTACATGTAGCTAGTTACTTTCTATAGAGCTATAAATAGACTAAAGTTTCCGTAAGAAATAGAGGGAATCATACTCAATCCATGTAAATATAGTCATATCAAACCCGTAAGCCATTATGGCCCTTCAGGCCTTTGATTTTAAATAAGTACTTGTAAAGTTTTTGGTTTTAAAATTGTTACTGATAATGGGTGACTCATAAAAACACTTCATGATATGAGGAATATACATCAATTGAAATGTTCTGTGTTTTTCTAGGTTATGCAAACAAAGAAGCCAGATGCCTTAACGAAAGAAATGATTGTTTCATTTGTGAAGTCCGATGTTGTAGAGGAGCTTGGGAGAATTAGTTCATTTGAGAACAAGAAGAGGATTAGCGTGACGGGTGAAATAACAAAGGTGAGCCTTATTTACACATGCTTTTGATGGCCAGGTTGAGTGAAATTGAACATAAGTAACGTAAATATACTTTTTTGATTGTTTTGCCGTTTGATTCTGCTTTGATTGGAAATTGTGATTTGTCAAGTTGATTGTGATTAAGGATCAATATATGTTATAATAGAGATAATTGCATGTTCAGTTCATTTTTTTTTCTTTCAAGGTGTCGAGCCTAATCGAGGGAACAAAATCGAAGAGGAAAGTTGTTACTTTGACTGACGGACAAACTTCGATCGATGTCAAGTTGTGGGGTGAACTTGCGGAGATTGGTATCCACAACGGAACTAGCATTGAGGTTACATGTGTTCATGTGGATTTGTATCAGAACTAGTAGGCTAATTGTTCGTGAACAATTAGAGGTCTTTCCACCTTAATATATTTAATGAATTGCTAGATTGCTCAATAAGGTATACAACAAATTATTATACCTATGATTCATGTCGTACTATAAAACTATAAAATGGGAAAACCACAAAGCCATGAAATGATAAATTATTTTTAAAGAGATTTTTTTTTATTTTCAAGCCATTTCTTTAAGAATGCCATGTTGTATATATCGTAAACATTTATTAAATTACTTTTCTGAATTTTTTTCCACTTACTATGAACAAAACTGAGCCACGTGAATATTCTTTACACAATCATATAAACAGTCAACCTAACAATAGAAGAGAGTGTTCTGGAGGCTAGCTGTCTGTACAAAATGAATGGGTTGACTGTAAAAACAAGTTCCACTTGATTAACCACAGGACTTGATGTGATACCTGGCTGACCCAATTGAATACCTTATTGCGCAATACTATAATTCTGTATTTCAAATGATATGAAAACTCATTAATTAACAGACTTCCGAATGACATTGACCTTTGACCTTTATGTCATTTTGATCGGCCAAGGTAGACGCTTCTATTCCAAGTGGTCCGAACTCTCTATGATAGATAGTAAAAAAGTTGGAAATGATTTTATGGAGGTTTCAATACTTTCAGGGGCAGTAACTGCTATAAGGGGGCCTCAGATCCTTTTGGTATGAATAGATTGAAGAACTCTCAAAGTGTACTGAAGACATTGGTAAAAGTTCCAAGTTTCTCTTAGGGTTTCAGAGAAGTAGCGATAACAAGCTTTTCGTACAATAAGGGCAATAACTCTGTTTTTATTTAAGATAAGGAGCCAAGGGGTTATATTTCAAAATGTCTTAAGATGTCCTATTACATCCATGAAAAAGTTTTTCTCTACCACCCTAAACAAAAGAGTTCTAAAAACTCATTAATTAACGAATTTCTAAATGACCCTGACCTTTGACCTTTATGTTTTTTGTTCGGCCAAGGTAGACGCTTTCATCCCAAGTGACTGAAACCAAGGCACTGATACTTAAAAAATCCTCGATAATTGTACACCGCTTCCTGTGTTGTTTCTGTTTATACATTGCATATGCGCAAACCACACACTTTGGCAGATCGAGCAATGTCAATAACAGGATGGACTTTAGAAACTGACCTTTTGTAGAAACCGATGGAACGATGTTACGTGTTACTTTTATGGATTTACTATTATTTAGCTACTGAGTTGGATGTAGTTCGGCCAGTGTTTTCAAAAAGTCACAGACGTTATACAATCTCCATGAACAACACACGTATTCGATATGCATTCGATGTAAGGGAGCGCAATCTGTGCAAAATAATAATGATACCTTGAAAGTTCTTGTAAAGAATAAAAAAAACTTGTATTTTTGTGATTCCTGTTTCCTTTTTTCTTAATCACAAACATTTTACTGCAATGTGTAGTTTATGCATCAACAAGTCCATGCAACCTACATGCCTCGATCGGAAAGCAACCGACGATAACATTCTCAACTACTGTAGATACCCCAGTGGCAGTAGAGGAGCGATCGAAACTAATATGGCGACCAAATGCTTTATGCATTCATGTAAGCTTTAACATATAACAAGAATCAAAGGAGAATTTGGTTTTAAGTTGGATTTCAAAAATTTTCCTTATTTCAACGGAAGGAACATTTTAACATTTGCAGCCTCCAAAACTATAAACATGCTTATTTTATATTTGATTTAAAAACACTGTATTGATATAATAATGAAACTATATCCAACAAAAAGAAGCTACAAACAACAGTTTAATTCTTTATACAAATAGAATGGATAAAGTTGTTATAACATGTTGGTATTTAAAAGTACGAACACTGTAATGATAAGTACTAGAGATATAATGACAAACATGAGAGAAGAAGGCAGATACACAGAAATAACAATGAAAGAGTTGATAAGGATCAACTTAAATTAAGAGAGTCGGAAAGAAACACAGAAGCAGAGGAGCAAGGCATACCTATTTATATTGATAGAGGGAAAAGAGAAATATACATTAATATTGATAGAGGGAGGGGGGAGAATTATATACATTTACCTTCATTACAGAGTGCCCCTGTGAATCCACCTGCGCATGTACACGTGAAAGATCCATCGCTGTTGCTGCATGTTCCTCCGTTTTGACATGGATTGTCAAGACATTCATTGATATCTAAAAGTTATTATGATTTTAAGCTGTTATTTCAGCCATTATATAAACTAGAAAAAATAGAATACAAACAAATACAAGAAAGCAACATCAATTAAAACATTAAAATGCATGTAATAGTCCTCGTATTTAAAGCTGACATGAATTCATAAATACGCATTATTTCTCTTTTATCTCCGACTACCGCCCATACTAGTTGGGCTCATCAATACACACCCCCTATATACATGTATCTGCATTCAGGCATTTCATACACCCGAACCTTGGACGAAAAGACGTGTAGAAAAACTTGTTGAACAAAAACAATATGACAACAAGTAAACTGGCAAGGTATATCTAAGCAAACAACGAAGTAGACAGACTTAAACCAAGGCACAGATACTTAAAAAATCCTCGATAATTGTACACCGCTTCCTGTGTTGTTTCTGTTTATACATTGCATATGCGCAAACCACACACTTTGGCAGATCTAGCAATGTCAATAACAGGATGGACTTTAGAAACTGACCTTTTGTAGAAACCGATGGAACGATGTTACGTGTTACTTTTATGGATTTACTATTATTTAGCTACTGAGTTGGATGTAGTTCGGCCAGTGTTTTCAAAAAGTCACAGACGTTATACAATCTCCATGAACAACACACGTATTCGATATGCATTCGATGTAAGGGAGCGCAATCTGTGCAAAATAATAATGATACCTTGAAAGTTCTTGTAAAGAATAAAAAAAACTTGTATTTTTGTGATTCCTGTTTCCTTTTTTCTTAATCACAAACATTTTACTGCAATGTGTAGTTTATGCATCAACAAGTCCATGCAACCTACATGCCTCGATCGGAAAGCAACTGACGATAACATTCTCAACTACTGTAGATACCCCAGTGGCAGTAGAGGAGCGATCGAAACTAATATGGCGACCAAATGCTTTATGCATTCATGTAAGCTTTAACATATAACAAGAATCAAAGGAGAATTTGGTTTTAAGTTGGATTTCAAAAATTTTCCTTATTTCAACGGAAGGAACATTTTAAAATTTGCAGCCTCCAAAACTATAAACATGCTTATTTTATATTTGATTTAAAAACACTGTATTGATATAATAATGAAACTATATCCAACAAAATGAAGCTACAAACAACAGTTTAATTCTTTATACAAATAGAATGGATAAAGTTGTTATAACATGTTGGTATTTAAAAGTACGAACACTGTAAAGATAAGTACTAGAGAGATAATGACAAACATGAGAGAAGAAGGCAGATACACAGAAATAACAATGAAAGAGTTGATAAGGATCAACTTAAATTAAGAGAGTCGGAAAGAAACACAGAAGCAGAGGAGCAAGGCATACCTATTTATATTGATAGAGGGAAAAGAGAAATATACATTAATATTGATAGAGGGAGGGGGGGAGAATTATATACATTTACCTTCATTACAGAGTGCCCCTGTGAATCCACCTGCGCATGTACACGTGAAAGATCCATCGCTGTTGCTGCATGTTCCTCCGTTTTGACATGGATTGTCAAGACATTCATTGATATCTAAAAGTTATTATGATTTTAAGCTGTTATTTCAGCCATTATATAAATTAGAAAAAAACAATATAGAATACAAACAAATACAAGAAAGCAACATCAATTAAAACATTAAAATGCATGTAATAGTCCTCGTATTTAAAGCTGACATGAATTCATAAATACGCATTATTTCTCTTTTATCTCCGACTACCGCCCATATTAGTTGGGCTCATCAATACACACCCCCTATATACATGTATCTGCATTCAGGCATTTCATACACCCGAACCTTGGACGAAAAGACGTGTAGAAAAACTTGTTGAACAAAAACAATATGACAACAAGTAAACTGGCAAGGTATATCTAAGCAAACAACGAAGTAGACAGATTTAAACCAAGGCACAGATACTTAAAAAATCCTCGATAATTGTACACCGCTTCCTGTGTTGTTTCTGTTTATACATTGCATATGCGCAAACCACACACTTTGGCAGATCTAGCAATGTCAATAACAGGATGGACTTTAGAAACTGACCTTTTGTAGAAACCGATGGAACGATGTTACGTGTTACTTTTATGGATTTACTATTATTTAGCTACTGCGTTGGATGTAGTTCGGCCAGTGTTTTCAAAAGACACAGACGTTATACACTCTCTATGAACGACACACGTATTCGATATGCATTCGATGTAAGGGAGCGCAATCTGTGCAAAATAATAATGATACCTTGAAAATTCTTGTAAAGAATAAAAAAACTTGTATTTTGTGATTCCTGTTTCCTTTTTTCTTTATCACAAACATTTAACTACAATGTGTACTTTATGCATCAACAAGTCCGTGCAACCTACATGCCTCGATCGGAAAGCAACCGACGATAACTTTCTCAACTACTGTAGATACCCCAGTGGCAGTAGAGGAGCGATCGAAACTAATATGGCGACCAAATGCTTTATGCATTCATGTAAGCTTTAACATATAACAAGAATCAAAGGATAATTTGGTTTTAAGTTGGATTTCAAAAATTAGCCTTATTTTAACAGAAGGACTATTGTAACATTTGCAGCCTCCAAAACTATAAACATGCTTATTTTATATTTGATTTTAAAACACTGTATTGATATAATAATGAAACTATATCCAACAAAAAGAAGCTACAAATAACAGTTTAATTCTTTATACAAATAGAATGGATAAAGTTGTAATAACATGTTGGTATTTAAAAGTACGAACACTGTAAAGATTAGAGAGATAATGACAAACATGAGAGCGGAAGGCAGATACACAGAAATAACAATGAAAGAGTTGATAAAGATCAACTTAAAATAAGAGAGTCGGAAAGAAACACAGAAGCAGAGGAGCAAGGCATACCTATTTATATTGATAGAGGGAAAAGAGAGATATACATTAATATTGATAGAGGGGGGAAGAATTATATACATTTACCTTCATTACAGAGTGCCCCTGTGAATCCACCTGCGCATATACACGTGAAAGATCCATCGCTGTTGCTGCATGTTCCTCCGTTTTGACAAGGATTGTCAAGACATTCATTGATATCTAAAAGTTATTATGATTTTAAGCTGTTATCTCAGCCATAATATAAACTAGAAAAAAACAATATAGAATACAAACAAATACAAGAAAGCAACATCAATTAAAACATTAAAATGCATGTAATAGTCCTCGTATTTAAAGCTGACATGAATTCATAAATAAGCATTATTTCTCTTTTATCTCCGACTACCGCCCATATTAGTTGGGCTCATCAATACACACCCCCTATATACATGTATCTGCATTCAGGCATTTCATACACCCGAACCTTGGACGAAAAGACGTGTAGAAAAACTTGTTGAACAAAAACAATATGACAACAAGTAAACTGGCAAGGTATATCTCAGCGAACAACGAAGTAGACAGACTGAAACCAAGGCACTGATACTTAAAAAATCCTCGATAATTGTAGACCGCTTCCTGTGTTGTTTCTGTTTATACATTGCATATACGCAAACCACACACTTTGGCAGATCGAGCAATGTCATTAACAGGATGGACTTTAGAAACTGACCTTTTGTAGAAACCGATGAAACGATGTTACGTGTTACTTTTATGGATTTACTATTATTTAGCTACTGAGTTGGATGTAGTTCGGTCAGTGTTTTCAAAAAGACACAGACGTTATACACTCTCTATGAACGACACACGTATTCGATATGCATTCGATGTAAGGGAGCGCAATCTGTGCAAAATAATAATGATACCTTGAACATTCTTGTAAAGAATAAAAAAAAATTGTATTTTGTGATTCCTGTTTCCTTTTTTCTTTATCACAAACATTTAACTGCAATGTGTAGTTTATGCATCAACAAGTCCGTGCAACCTACATGCCTCGATCGGAAAGCAACCGACGATAACTTTCTCAACTACTGTAGATACCCCAGTGGCAGTAGAGGAGCGATCGAAACTAATATGGCGACCAAATGCTTTATGCATTCATGTAAGCTTTAACATATAACAAGAATCAAATGAGAATTTTTAAGTTGGATTTCAAAAATTATCCTTATTTTAACGGAAGGACTATTTTAAAATTTGCAGCCTCCAAAACTATAAACATGCTTATTTTATATTTGATTTAAAAACACTGTATTGATATAATAATGAAACTATATCCAACAAAATGAAGCTACAAATAACAGTTTAATTCTTTATACAAATAAAATGGATAAAGTTGTAATAACATGTTGGTATTTAAAAGTACGAACACTGTAAAGATTAGAGAGATAATGACAAACATGAGAGCGGAAGGTAGATACACAGATATAACAATGAAAGAGTTGATAAAGATCAACTTAAAATAAGAGAGTCGGAAAGAAACACAGAAACAGAGGAGCAAGGCATACCTATTTATATTGATAGAGGGAAAAGAAAAATATACATTAATATTGATAGAGGGGGGAAGAATTATATACATTTACCTTCATTACAGAGTGCCCCTGTGAATCCACCTGCGCATGTACACGTGAAAGATCCATCGCTGTTGCTGCATGTTCCTCCGTTTTGACATGGATTGTCAAGACATTCATTGATATCTAAAAGTTATTATGATTTTAAGCTGTTATCTCAGCCATAATATAAACTAGAAAAAAACAATATAGAATACAAACAAATACAAGAAAGCAACATCAATTAAAACATTAAAATGTATGTAATAGTCCTCGTATTTAAAGCTGACATGAATTCATAAATACGCATTCTTTCTCTTTTATCTCCGACTACCGCCCATATTAGTTGCGCCCATCAATACACACCCCCTATATACATGTATCTGCATTCAGGCATTTCATACACCCGAACCTTGGACGAAAAGACGTGTAGAAAAACTTGTTGAACAAAAACAATATGACAACAAGTAAACTGGCAAGGTATATCTCAGCGAACAACGAAGTAGACAGACTGAAACCAAGGCACTGATACTTAAAAAATCCTCAATAATTGTAGACCGCTTCCTGTGTTGTTTCTGTTTATACATTGCATATGCGCAAACCACACACTTTGGCAGATCGAGCAATGTCAATAACAGGATGGACTTTAGAAACTGACCGTTTGTAGAAACCGATGGAACGATGTTACGTGTTACTTTTATGGATTTACTATTATTTAGCTAATGAGTTGGATGTAGTTCGGCCAGTGTTTTCAAAAAGACACAGATGATATACACTCTCTATGAACGACACACGTATTCGATATGCATTCGATGTAAGGGAGTGCAATCTGTGCAAAATAATAATGATACCTTGAAAATTCTTGTAAAGAATAAAAAAAACTTGTATTTTTGTGATTCCTGTTTCCTTTTTTCTTTACCACAAACATTTAACTGCAATGTGTAGTCTATGCATCAACACGTCCGTGCAACTTACATGCCTCAATCGGAAAGCAAAAGACGACAACTTCTCAACTACTGTAGATACCCCAGTGGCAGTAGAGGAGCGATCGAAACTAATATGGCGACCAAATGCTTTATACATTCATGTAAGCTTTAACATATAACAAGAATCAAAGGAGAATTTTTAAGTTGGATTTCAAAAATTATCCTTATTTTAACGGAAGGACTATTTTAAAATTTGCAGCCTCCAAAACTATAAACATGCTTATTTTATATTCGATTTAAAAACACTGTATTGATATAATAATGAAACTATATCCAACAAAAAGAAGCTACAAATAACAGTTTAATTCTTTATACAAATAAAATGGATAAAGTTGTAATAACATGTTGGTATTTAAAAGTACGAACACTGTAAAGATTAGAGAGATAATGACAAACATGAGAGCGGAAGGTAGATACACAGATATAACAATGAAAGAGTTGATAAAGATTAACTTAAAATAAGAGAGTCGGAAAGAAACACAGAAACAGAGGAGCAAGGCATACCTATTTATATTGATAGAGGGAAAAGAAAAATATACATTAATATTGATAGAGGGGGGAAGAATTATATACATTTACCTTCATTACAGAGTGCCCCTGTGAATCCACCTGCGCATGTACACGTGAAAGATCCATCGCTGTTGCTGTATGTTCCTCCGTTTTGACATGGATTGTCAAGACATTCATTGATATCTAAAAGTTATTATGATTTTAAGCTGTTATCTCAGCCATAATATAAACTAGAAAAAAAAATATAGAATACAAACAAATTCAAGAAAGCACCATCAATTAAAACATTTAAATGTATGTAATAGTCCTCGTATTTAAAGCTGACATGAATTCATAAATACGCATTCTTTCTCTTTTATCTCCGACTACCGCCCATATTAGTTGGGCTCATCAATACACACCCCCTATATACATGTATCTGCATTCAGGCATTTCATACACCCGAACCTTGGACGAAAAGACGTGTAGAAAAACTTGTTGAACAAAAACAATATGACAACAAGTAAACTGGCAAGGTATATCTCAGCGAACAACGAAGTAGACAGACTGAAACCAAGGCACTGATACTTAAAAAATCCTCGATAATTGTAGACCGCTTCCTGTGTTGTTTCTGTTTATACATTGCATATGCGCAAACCACACACTTTGGCAGATCGAGCAATGTCAATAACAGGATGGACTTTAGAAACTGACCGTTTGTAGAAACCGATGGAACGATGTTACGTGTTACTTTTATGGATTTACTATTATTTAGCTACTGAGTTGGATGTAGTTCGGCCAGTGTTTTCAAAAAGACACAGATGATATACACTCTCTATGAACGACACACGTATTCGATATGCATTCGATGTAAGGGAGTGCAATCTGTGCAAAATAATAATGATACCTTGAAAATTCTTGTAAAGAATAAAAAAAACTTGTATTTTTGTGATTCCTGTTTCCTTTTTTCTTTACCACAAACATTTAACTGCAATGTGTAGTCTATGCATCAACACGTCCGTGCAACTTACATGCCTCAATCGGAAAGCAAAAGACGACAACTTTCTCAACTACTGTAGATACCCCAGTGGCTGTACAGGAGCGATCGAAACTAATATGGCGACCAGATGGCAGACCTACCTGGCATATCGAGCAATGTCAATAACATGATGGACTTTAGAAACTGACTTTGTAGAAACCGATGGAACGATGTTACGTGTTACTTTTATGGATTTACTATTATTTAGCTACTGAGTTGGATGTAGTTCGGCCAATGTTTTCAAAAAGACACAGACGTTATACACTCTCTATGAACGACATAGGTATTCGATATGCATTCGATGTAAGGGAACGCAATCTGTGCAAAATAATAATGATACCTTGAAAATTCTTGTAAAGAATAAAAAAAACTTGTATTTGTGGGATTGCTGTTTCCTTATTTCTTTATCACAAACATTTTACTGCAATGTGTAGTTTATGCATCAACAAGTCCGTGCAACCTACATGCTTCGATCGGAAAGCAACCGACGATAACTTTCTCAGCTACTTAAGATACCCCAGTGGCAGTAGAGGAGCGATCGAAACTAATATGGCGACCAAATGCTTTATGCATTCATGTAAACTTTAACATATAACAAGAATCAAAGGAGAATTTTTAAGTTGGATTTCAAAAATTATCCTTATTTTAACGGAAGGAACATTTTAACATTTGCAGCCTCCACAACTATAAATATGCTTATTTGATATTTGATTTTAAATAAAACTGTATTGATATAATAATGAAACTATATCTAACAAAATGAAACTACAAATAACAGTTTAATTCTTTATACAAATAGAATGGATAAAGTTGTTATAACATGTTGGTATTTAAAAGTACGAACACTGTAAAGATAAGTACTAGAGAGATAATGACAAACATGAGAGAGGAAGGCAGATACACAGATATAACAATGAAAGAGTTGATAAACATCAACTTAAATTAAGAGAGTCGGAAAGAAACACAGAAACAGAGGAGCAAGGCATACCTATTTATATTGATAGAGGGAAAAGAAAAATATACATTAATATTGATAGAGGGGGAAGAATAAAATACATTTACCTTCATTACAGAGTGCCCCTGTGAATCCACCTGCGCATGTACACGTGAAAGATCCATCGCTGTTGCTGCATGTTCCTCCGTTTTGACATGGATTGTCAAGACATTCATCGATATCTAAAAGTTATTATGATTTTAAGCTGTTATCTCAGCCATAACATAAACTAGAAAAAACAATATAAAATACAAATACAAGAAAGCAACATCAATATTTTGCATATGCGCAAACCACACACTTTGGCAGATCGAGCAATGTCAATAACAGGATGGACTTTAGAAACTGACCTTTTGTAGAAACCGACGGAACGATGTTACGTGTTACTTTTATGGATTTACTATTATTTAGCTACTGAGTTGGGTGTAGTTCGGCCAGTGTTTTCTAAAAGACGCAGACGTTATACACTCTGTATGAACGACACACGTATTCGATATGCATTCGATGTAAGGGAGCGCAATCTGTGCAAAATAATAATGATACCTTGAACATTCTTGTAAAGAATAAAAAAAACTTTTTGTATTTTTGTGGTTGCTGTTACCTTTTTTCTTTATCACAAACATTTAACTGCAATGTGTAGTTTATGCATCAACAAGTCCGTGCAACCTACATGCCTCGATCGGAAAGCAACCGACGATAACTTTCTCAACTACTGTAGATACCCCAGTGACAGTAGAGGAGCGATCGAAACTAATATGGCGACCAAATGCTTTATGCATTCATGTAAGCTTTAACATATAACAAGAATCAAAGGAGAATTTGGTTTTAAGATGGATTTCAAAAATTATCCTTATTTTAACAGAAGGAACATTTTAACATTTGCAGCCTCCACAACTATAAACATGCTTATTTTACATTTGATTTTAAAACAAGAGGCCCAGGGGCCACATCGGTCACCTGAGCAACAATTTCCTTAATTCTGATCAAATTAGCATTACAGCATCAACATATCTTGACAACTAAGTACAGTAGATCTTGCTAAAAAAAATTGAAAATCTGCCAATTTTTATCTACCTCTTTCTTTTGGTAAATACCAAGCCGCTTTTGTTGTTGTACCTGTAAGAAGATTTTTCTCAATTCCTATATACCCCCCCCCCCCCATTTTGTGGCCCCACTTTTCTCTAGGGTATCATGGTTTCATCAAACTTATATCTGCATAACCTGTGCTTTCACACTAAGTACTGAGTTTTGGACCGAAAAACTTTCCCAGAACATTTTAAAGATTATCTCTATATATTCCTATGCAAGAATTCAAACCGCCATCACGGCCCCACCCTACCACTAGGGACTGTGATTTTGAATTTATACTACCCGAGGATGCCTCTACACAAGTTAAAGCTTTTTTGGCCAAATGGTCTTTAAAAAGAAGATTTTTAAAGATTTTCTCTATATATTCCTATGTAAAAATGCATTCCCCACTGTGGCCTCACCATACCACTGGACTATTATTTTAACAAACTTGAATCTATATACGATTTGGAAATGCTTCCACTCAGATTTGGGCTTTCCAGGCCAAATAGTTTTGAGAAGAAGATTTTTTAGAGATTTTCTCTATGTATAAAAATGTATCCCCCCTTGTGGCCCCGCCGTACCCCCTGGGACCATGATTTGAACAAACCTGAATCTACATTATCTGAGGATGGTTACCTGCCAATTTGAGTTTTCTTGGTCAAATAGTTTTTGAGAAGAAGATTTTTAAAGATTTTCTCTATATATTCCTATGTGAAACTTGATCCCCCAATTGTGGCCCCACCCTACCCCTGGAGACCATGATTTGAACAAACTTGAATCTACACTATCTGAGGATGCTTCCACTCAAATTTGAGCATTCCTGGCCAAAAAAGTTTTTGAGAAGAAGATTATCTCTATATATTCCTATGTAAAACTTGATCCCCCAATTGTGGCCCCACCCTACCCCCAGGGACCATGATTTGAACAAACTTGAATCTACACTACCCGAGGATGCTTCCATTCAAATTTGAGCTTTCCTGGCCTAATAGTTTTGAGGAGAAAATTGTTAATTTATATTCCTATGTAAAACTTGATCCCCCCATTGTGGCCCCACCCTACCCCCGGGGACTATGATTTGAACAAACTTGAATCTACACTACCTGAGGATGCTTCCATTTTAATTTGATCTTTTCTGGCCAAATTGTTTTTGAGAAGAAGATTTTTATAGATTTCTCTATATATTCCTATATAAAACTTGATCCCCCCCATTTCGGCCCCACCCTACCCCCGGGGACCATGATTTGAACGAGCTTGAATCTACACTACCTGAAGATGATTCCATTATAATTGGAGCTTTTCTGGCCAAATAGGTTTTGAGAAGAAGATTTTTAAAGATTTTCTCTATATATTCCTATGTAAAAATTCATCCCCCTATTGTGGCCCCACCCTACCTCCATGGACTATGATTTGAACGAACTTGAATCTACACTATCTGAGGATGCTTCCACTCAAATTTGAGCTTTCCTGGCCAAATAGTCTTTGAGAAGAAGATTTTTAAAAATGTTCTCTATATATTCTTTTGTAAAACTTGATCCCCCAATTGTGGCCCCACCCTACCCCCGGGGACCATGATTTGAACAAATTTGAATCTACACTACCTGTAGATGCTCCTATTTTAATTTGAGCTTTTCTGGCCCAATAGTTTTTGAGAAGAAGATTTTTAAAGATTTTCTCTATATATTCCTATGTAAAACTTGATCCCCCAATTGTGGCCCCACCCTACCCCCGGGGACCATGATTTGAACAAATTTGAATCTACACTACCTGTGGATGCTCCCATTTTAATTTGAGCTTTTCTGGCCCAATAGTTTTTGAGAAGAAGATTTTTAAAGATTGTCTCTATATATTCCTATGTAAAACTTGATCCCCCTATTGTGGCCCCACCCTACCCCCGGGGACCATGAATTGAACAAACTTGAATCTACACTACCTTAGGATGCCTCCACACAAGTTTAAGCTTTTCAGGCCAAATAGTTTTTGAGAAGAAGATTTTTGAAAAATACCAACAAATTTTCAATAATTCTCAATTATCTCCCCTTTAAAGAGGGCGTGGCCCTTCATTTGAACAACCTTGAGTCCCCTTCACCTAATAATGCTTTGTGCCAAATGTGGTTGAAATCTGCCCAGTGGTTCTTGAGAAGAAGATGAAAATGTGAAAAGTTAACGACAACGACGACGACAACGACAACGACAGACAACGGACAAATTGTGGTCAGAAAAGCTCACTTGAGCCTTTGGCTCAGGTGAGCTAAAAAAACTGTATTGATATAGTAATGAAACTATATCAAACAAAAAGAAGCTACAAATAACAGTTTAATTCTTTATTCAAATAGAATGGATAAAGTTGTAATAACATGT